>PITA01003926.1:66594-131143 GCA_004023965.1 Spilogale gracilis
AAGAAAGAACAAAGTCCCAAGGTGAACCAAGACTCTCCTCAAGAAGCAAATAATGGAAGGTTATGCGTTCCCAGATAACCAGATATAACATAACCAAGAGTTACAATTCACACGGAGTTACGAGTTGGGCTAAGGAGAATAGGCAGCTCAGAAACCAATGCACAGGTCACACTTCATATGGCAGGAGGCTGCCAAATGACTGGGAAAGGAAGTAGAACTCAGTTGATGGTGCTGAGAGACTTGATTATCTGTATGAGAAAAAATTAAAATTGAGGAGTTCTATTCCATATCATAAAGAAGCTCTATTCTGGTTGAGTTAAAGTATATATACTGAATCGCAGAACTTTTTATACAAAGTATAAGACAATTTACACCCTGGAGTAAGAAAACATTTATTCAAATAAGACACACAAAGCACTAATTTAAATTTTTTAGAAATTAAGTACATTAAATTAGAAACTTCTGTTTATCAAAGACACCAAAAAGTAAATGAAAATACAAAGAGATGGCATTTGTCTGGCAAATAACTGAAATAGAATGAATTTCTGGATTATTTAGAGAATTTCTACAAATCATCTAGTCCAAGTTTTTATTTAAATTCCAGTTAACATACAGTGTAATATTAGTTTCGGGTGTATAATATACTGATTCAACACTTCCATGGGTCACACTGTGCTCAGCATAAGTGCATCCTTAATTCCCATCACCTGTTTCCTCCATCCGCCCCCACCCCCAGCCACCATTTTGCTCTCTCTAGTTAAGAGTCTGTTTCTTGGTTTGCCTCTCATTCCCCTCCCCCCACCATGTTCATTTGTTTTGTTTCTTAAGTTCCACAAACGAGTGAAATCCTATGGTATTTGTTTTCCTCTGGCTGACTTATTTCACTTAGCATAATATTCTCTGGTTCCACCCATGTCATTGCAAATAGCAAGATTTCATGGCTGAGTAATATTCCACAGTATATATGTGCATACCTCTATACACACATATGTACTACATCTTCTTTATCCATTCATCATTCGATCCATCACCATATTTGGTCTTTCCTTAATTTGGCTATTGTCTATAATGTTATAAACATCAGGGTGCCTGTATCCCTTCGAATCAGTATTCTTTCACTTTGTGGTAAATACCTAGTAGTGCAACTTCTGGGTCGTAGGGTAGCTCTATTTTTAACGTTCTGGAGAAACTCCATACTGTTTCCCAGAGTGGCTGCACCAGTTTGCATTTCCACCAATAGTGCAAGAGGGTCCCCTTTTCTCTTCCTCCTTGCCAACACCTTTCATTTCTTGTGTTGTTGATTTGAGCCATTCTGACGGGTGTGAGGTGGCATCTCATTGTGGTTTTGATTTGTATTTCCCTGAAATCAGGGATGTTGAGCATTTTTTCATGTATCTGTTGGCCGTATGTATGCCTTAAAAATGTCTACAAATCATTTTTTAAAAAAAGATCAACCCAGCAGAAGAAATGAGGAAAAGACATGTTACTGAAGAGGCAGAATGAATGACAAATATCCGTAAGAGAAAATGGCTTAACTTCATTTGTAAGCAGGGAAATGCCAACTGAGACTCCATGTATAAAGTTCAAGACCAATCAAGAGTAAATAATATAGTTTATTCATAAATGTATATACTAAAGTTATACAGCGAATCAACGATCAAAACCAAATTCTGTGCAATGTTCAACTCTGGAGGGTTGGGGAGGAACAAAGCACATACGCAGATTCATTGCTAAGAGTAAAACCTAGGATCAAGTTCATTGGCAGGTTCATATGTTTTTTTTATTATGTTCATAATTCATGTATTTGCTACACACAACCTTTAGTATGTATCATCTATGACATAATATTTAAAAGTCAGTGAAAAAAAGAAGACAGAAACTGAAGAAATAGACTATGGAAAGAGACTTCTGCCTGCTTCTTTGCATCCCCAATTCCATCTAGGAGGGTGGGCCCTTTGAAACTGTAAGTGACCAACATTTTCATGTGCCGTGCCTATATCTTAGGGCACCAGGTAGAGGAGATCTCCGTTCTCCCGGCCTGCGGTGAAGACTTTGTTCAGGCTGCTGAGTCTCTGACCTCTGCCTTGTAGACAGTAGAAATTGACTCACTCTTTATCACAGGAAGGGAAGAAGGGTAAATGAGTTGGCCCCAGAGAACCATACTTCAAACAGAAAATGGCCCTGTGCTTGGCTGTACCCAGTAGAACCTGCAGAGGAGATCTTAATGCTTTTTGATAGTAGCAGCGATGAGGGAAAGAATGGCTTGAGGAGCAGGAGCTGGCAGATGCTGGCCACTCATGAAACCTATAAATGAGAGAAACTCTCTGGTATTTGGAGAGTCACACAGGCTTACACAGGGGCTGTGGGCTCCCTTAATATTTCTTGTCTGAGATTTCCCCTGGAGGCTAAGCATACAGGTTGGTTTTTTTTTTTTTTTTTTTAAGTTTCTATTTAAATTCTAGTTAGTTAACCTACAGTGTGATATTAGTTTCAGGTGTACAATGTAGGGATTCAACACTTCCATACCACACCCAGTGTTCATCACAAGTGTCCTCCTTCATCCCCTCACCAGTTTCACCCATTCCTACCCCCACAAGTAGCCATCAGTATGTTCTCTGTAGTGAAGGGTCTGTTTCTTGATTTTGTCAGTCTTGCTCTTTTATCCCCCCTCTTTGCTCCTTAAATTCCAAACATGAGTGAAATCATAAGTATTTATCTTTCTTTGATTTATTTCACTTAGCATGATACTCTCCAGCTTATCCACGTTGTGGCAAATGGCAAGATTTCATTCTTTTTCATGGCTAAGTAATATTCCTTTGTGTATGTATACCCCACATCTTCTTTATCCATTCATTAGTCGATGGACACTTGGGCTCTTTCGATAATTTGGCTATTGTTGAAAATGTTGATATAAATATTGGCATGCGTGTATCTGTTCAAATCAGTATTTGTGTCTCCTTTGGGTGAATACCTAGTAGTGCAATGGCTAGATCATAAGGCAGACCAGGCCTCTGAGGGCTGTTCTGTAGGGATAGTGAGGATATGGGGGAGCCTCTGAGACTGTACCAACTGCCTCTTCCCATCACCTGCAGGCTCCAGAGTCCAATTGGGAGGGAGAGTGAGGTAGAGAAAGTGAGGCTACCAAGACCATGTTGCTGATTTCCCGGTATCACAGAATTCTCAACCGAGCCTTAAACAGAGAGAAGGAAAGTTTTATCTCATTTTCCAGAGAAAACTTTAGCATTCTCAGCTAGGACTCTCCTAAAATGTATCTTTACAGGTAAAGCCGTGAGAGTGATGTGCATGAACACACTCCAATTCCTTTGGCCAGGAAACGGCTAGACAGCCTGCGACTCTACTTTTAGGACCAGCTGTTGCTGGCAAGACAAGCTGTCTGGGGAAGGAAATGAAAACCTCCCCCCCCACACAAAAGTAGGTATTGGTTGGAATTCAACAAACAGAAAACAGGGATCCCTGAAAGAAGTGAAACTTAATGACTTTGAAGACAGTACAACAAGCTTGGCTTGCTTTTATGTGCTGGCATTTAATTTCTCTCTCCTTTCTGATTCTCATTTCATCCTCTTTCAGACATTTATGAGCTGTGTGGGAGACCTAGCCCTGCTTCTCTTCTGCTTCTCTCAGCCTTTAGTGACCCCACTAGAATCACACCTCTCTCTGTCCCTGAATCCCTTAGACTGAGAGTGAAAGATCTCTCCGTTGTGACTGTTTATGACTATTATTATTATTATTATTATTATTATTATTATAGTCCTAACAGTGTAGTTGGAAATACCCCTTTTGATTTCATTTGTTGCTGAGACCTGTTATGTTAATGCAGGATGTGATACAACAGCTAGAACATGAGCTTTGGAGTCAATTTAATACAATTTGTTTATGTAGATCCTCCTTTAAAAAAAATGGGAAAAACATGAAACAGACAGTTGCAACAAAATTACATAGCAGAAATACGCCAATCATAAAGGATAGAGCTGAATACCAGGTACTGTGCCACTGGTCAGCACTGTAAAGAGAAACATGACATCATTTAAGGTCTGGAAAAGTATTTGGAGTTATACCTGGATTCAAATCCCAGCCCTACCCCTCATTGGTTATGTATCCCTCATGAGGTTTGTAAACTTCTCCAAAATTTGTTTTTTGTAAATACATAAAATGTTTATAAGTATGTAGTCTAGTAATTGTGACCATTAATATGAAATATATGTAAAGTGTATATCAAAGTACATGGCACATAATAGCTAGTATCTATGGATCCATCCACCTGTCTGTCCATCTGTCCCTCTGTCCATCATTTATCATTTATTTTCCCCCTCCATCATGTATTCCTTCCTCTATTATCTATCATCCATCCATCCATCCATCCACCTCTCTTCCTTTATTACCTATTTACCTATCATCTCTCTATCACTTCTTTCTCTACTGATATCATTTATCTCTGCCTTTGTCATCTATCATCTAATATATATCTACCTCTCATCTATTTATCTATCATCTATCTACCCATTTATCTCCTCCCTCATCTATCTATCTATCCATCATCTTTCATCTATCTGGCATCAATGTATTCACCTTTCTGTCTCTTTCACTCTCCCCCATCTCCCTAACATCACTCCTCCTACTTCATAAATGATCTACTATTATTTCACTTTCTATGATTTTGAAAATTTTATGTTTTGAGATTATAATCTGCATTATAATATTTTCAAGGCAGGGTCTTAATCCTATACTTTTTATTCCCCTTTTCCCTGCTGAGTTCTGGTTACAAAGCTGGCATTACATACGCATTTATTGGTTTGGTCCTTCCCATGAGAATGTCTTGGGTTCTCATTTGCTTCTATTTTGTCAGGAATACTTCTCATCTCAGTTAGACTTTCCTTTCCTCTTGACTTCAGTGGTATGAAGAAAATGTTCCATTTGCCTGGTCTGGGCATTTGGGATAACTCTTCTCATGGTAATGAGTCTCTAGGATTTTCTGGGTTGTTTCTGCAGAATGGAGGGCACTGGGTACTGCTCTGCTGTATGCATCATTGGGCTCCATTGATGTCCAGTCCAACAGAAGGGGGGGAAATGCAAGTGGGTTTATCTAATCCAAATTCTAGGCAATCTGGTCTGCTGCCTGAGAGTGACCTCTCAGCAGGTGTGTGGGAACACACCTCCCTGAAAGGAACTTGGAGGACTTGAATCCACAGGAGTCCCAGACCGTTATTGTACACAAGAGTAGGCCTTTTTCATCAGTGAAAAATGTAAGAGCCTCTGGCCCTGCTTCTCAGAGTCACTCTGTATTCAGAGAAGGCACAGAGAACGATTATGTTACTTTGGATGTGTTGGCATTCAGATCTTCCCACAGATCCAGCCAAGCCTTAATGAGATGACTCTCTCTAAGCTCTGAAGTTCAACTCTCCTTTGAAAGCATGGTGCCATGGCCTCCCCATCCCCTATGCCTTGGTTCCCAGAAGAGCCGCCGTGGGAGCCTACAGCCAACTGGAGGGAAATAGAGACCCTCTTGAATTGTCTTAAACTGTGGTTTCAAAGAAGGCTCACTTCACGCACTTCTCCGTGGCATTCTAACAGGAGATTTCAGAGTTGCCTTAACAGTTTACATCTTCTGTATCACTCACTGCTCATGACAGCTCCTTCAGCCAGGCATGATCACCCCAGTCTTACAGAAAAGAAATTCAGGGCTGGCAGAAATATGGGCATCAACACATCATCTTTCTCCCTTCAGAGCCCATGCTTTTTTCAGTGGGCTAGGCTGCCTTTTCTTGCGAATATAGAAATTCAGTGTTTATTAAAAAATCATTTGACATTGCAACTCCCACACTTAATTAGCACTCCTTTTTGGGTTTGCATTTTTTTTTTGTTTGGGTGCCATCTGACAAATAAATCCAAAGACATTTTGGAAAGCCAGAAATTGGAAGCTTATTTAAAGAAGCAAAAGTGTATTTAGAAATACAATAACTTAGCAGTGAAAATCCAGAGAGTGGCAGAAGGTTTGCACATTGATGCCAGCTGTTGGGACCTACTGACTCATGTACGTTCTCTTTCTTCCAGATGGTCTTCTCAGATTCCTAGTAGATGAGAATTCATTACCCATGATGCTTTTGTCAATAAATCTAAGGTCTTATGTGTAAAACGAACATTGTATTAATGAAAGAGAGAGGAAAAGAAACAGAATGAAAGGTTGTATTTGTTTTTGTTTTTGTTTTTTTAAAGGCTCAAGGCTTTAAAATTTTTTCTTTACCCTTATATTCAGTGAGTCAGGGTTAGGGGAGCACCATGTCATTTCTAGTAGTTTCCAGATGTGGTCTCTGTATATTTTTTTCCCTTTTATAGTTGTGTTTCTTTTTTTTTTTTAAGATTTTATTTATTTATTTGACAGAGAGAGAGATCACAAATAGGCAGAGAGGCAGGCAGAGAAAGAGGGGGAAGCAGGCTCCCCGCTGAGCAGAGAGCCCAATGTGGGACTCGAGCCCAGGACCCTGAGATCATGACCTGAGCCGAAGGCAGAAGCTTAACCCTCTGAGCCACCCAGGTGCCCCTATAGTTGTGCTTCTTGATAAAGCAGCTCCATTATCAGAGGGAACTTCTTAAAGTATGGATGTCATGATTCTCAGTTTCAAATAAAGTTGAACAAATAACTTGAATTATTGAGTGATACATTCTTCTCTGTAGATAAAGAGTGTTCTAATGCTGCTCAGCACAAACTACTATGAAGGTGAGAAATAATCTTAAAAATAAGCACAATAAATCAAGGGTAAAATATTAAACACAAGACTCTACTGATGAACATAAAAATATAAGTTTACATAAGTCTTATTAGAAAAAAATTATAGAAATGCTACAACTGGTATTTATTTTCCTAATTCAAAGTTTAAAAACTTTCTTTTTTCAGTGCAAAAGGTGGTTTTATTAAAGTACAGGGATAGGACCCATGGGCAGAAAAAGCTGCACTGCCTAAAAATTTTAAATTTAAAAATTACTTTAAAATTTTTATTAGCAGCCATATATTGGAATGGCTAAAAGTTATATCATCAGTATCACTGAGTTTCACTACAGATAACTGTGCTGGATTTCAGGCAGTGATTTCTTGGGGGGGGGTGGGTGTTGAATGGGTACAAATCAGCCTCCCCCCCCCCAACTATCTTAGGGTGACATCTATTGAGTTGGTCCAATCCATTGGTTTTTTAGGATAGCTTTTTGAAATGTCGGGCCAGCATTTTAAAGATCCTGCTTCCCCCACCAAAAACAGGCATTGGGAAAATGCACCATCTGTGTGTGTGTGTGCGTCTGTGTATGTGTGTGTGTGTGTGTGTGTGTGTATTTTTCTAACTCTACCTGGTCATGTAGACACAACTTTGGTCTTTAGTTGAATTTGGCAGTCATGGAATTTGAGGCTTTCTATAAAATCCTCCAAATTGGCAGCTTCAACCACATACGTGGGACTAATATTACAGTGAACGAGTATACTCAGGGCATAATGAATCAGGCAGAATGGCTGGAATCACTACAATTTTCAGACATATTCTCACCTTCTTGAAAATTTAAAAACTGCTCCTTAGGAAGCCCATTACTTACAATGAGTACTTCAGAGTCTCACTTATTTTTCTTATATTTTATATATTCATTCTTAGGACCATTACATGCACACACATACACACACAAACCTGTTCTAAGCCACTATTTAGATTCAACTCACTGCCAAATTATTATTCTTTTTGCTTTGCTCTCTACATCCTTGTACAAAGAAAATACCCAAACCACTTTCCAGTTCTTTCCCTCTGTGAAAGAATGATTTTTAGAAAAGTAAATAAAGCAACAAGGAATGAGGGGATTCACTGTGCTGACTCTGGAATGAAAGTGTGATAGTAGACTTAGGGCAAGTTATTCCACTCGGAGGATATCTTGAAGTCAACCATTTAAATCAGACAGTCTAGCCAGACCTAATCAAGGAACAGAGTTGGATAAAACCCAATTTAGCAAACTCTGCTGCTCTCTTCAGAGATTATAACTTTTCTAAGATCTTCATAGGGAGATCTGGAGGAGTGCTTCTAGCACACCCATGTGACCTTTGGAATAAGGAAATAATAGGAATTCTGAGGCAGAGTCTCTCTCTCTCTCTCTCTCTCTCTCTCTCTCTCTCTCACACACACACACACACACACACACACACACACACACACACCCTGTAGACAGCTGCTCAGATGCATACAACTTCAGATCTAACTTCAGGCAAAGGAATGCATTCGAACTCAGAATGTCACTGCAGTCTCTTTCGACAGCCACAGATCCTAGGTTTATGGGATCATTTTGATGCAGGCTTGAAATCATGGCCAGTATATCCTGATACTGCAGTTCGAGCTGCTGAGACACTTGTCTCTATGTTGTCAGTGTTAGCACAACCCCTGAAGACTGCATCACAGCAGAACGTGGAGGTCTGAGAGCCCTGGTGTGATCCTGTCCCACTACACACATATACATTTAAATTAGAACTCTATGAACTATTATGCAAGAAGATGGCACTTGACATGTATAGAGGTAGATGGGACATGTGGGCTTTGGGGCTCTTTCTTTCTGTGGGACTAGATTCAAATTGACAGTGTAATTCACTATTGCTTTGATCATCAATATTTAATTCTTTACTTTGGACCATGGGTATATGCAGCCAAACAATACCTATTTAAATGTTGAATCATTATTGCAAAGTAGCTAATAAGGATTTAAAAAAAATTAAGTGATAATTGCATGTAGTTGGCTGACTCCATGACTGTGGCCATGCGGACCCAGGCTGGAATCAATAGACCAGTGATCTCAAATGCAATTGCTTACGAGATTAAGTGTGTAAGTAAATGAAATGGGTTGAGTTCAACACATGCCCCATTCAGACAATCCCGCTCATTTCCACCAATTATTACCATATGCAGGAATTTGTGATCAAATCTTCTGATTTAAAAAAAAAATGCCTACATCTGACATGTAATATGCCTCTACCCATTCATGCTCTATGATTCCTACTCATCCTTTAAAACCTTGTTCAAATATATATGCTATGGGCAACATTTCTTAACTCCCATGGGAATAATAAATTACTCTGTACCCTCTCTCCTACTAATAGCATGATGTACAAACCTCCCGTATTGATTGTACTGCACTAAGGATATAGTAATTACATGTTTATCAACTGTCTCCCCAGCTCTACAGTGAATTGTTCAAGGGTAGGTTCCACGTAGCCCTTTAAAGCAGGTGCCTGCTGTAAGTAGGGGGCAAATAATGCTGAATGGTTGAAGGAAGATTATGGAGGCAGAATCTGAGGGGGAAAGCCTTAGGTTCTGAGAGTTGATTTGCTGGTTTGGCAAATAATGGAAGCAATGAGTGGGTAGGGGATAGGCCTTGACAAAGTTTTTCCTTAATGTTCCTTACCATCCTCTTGAATATTCTTTCTCTTTTTCAGTGCCACCTACTACATTCCTTTTCCCAGATGGCACATCAAATCTAACTCCTGGTCCCCACCATGCTATAACCTATTCAATATGATATTAGACTATGACATTGTAAAGGCAGGATATTAACATATTATTCTCTCAATGCTGAGAGTCCATTACAGTGCCTGGAAGGTAGCTTCATACATGCCCTTACCAATGAAAAAATGAGTGAAGAGTCAATACGTTTATCAGACTCCTTTCTGTCTGGGGCAGCCATCTGAAAGGAAGCCTGTAGAGAGAGATGATCCTGGGCAGGCAATTAGAAAAACAGCCTATGCATAGAGGAGGAATGGAAGATCCCTAGATATATAAAATTGCTCACTTCATAATTTCCCTGAGGGTTAGGCTTAACTGGAAGGAAAACCTGATCCAAAAAATGGGACCATAGCTAATGTTTTCGTTGGCTACTTAAGTTTACAATTAGACTCTAGGTTTCTAGAATCTTCTTCGTTATCATATAAATTGCAAGTATCTGACCAAGATGTAAGCCATCCTGCATCGCTCTCTTTCAGCTACCTCATCTATGATCATGATGGAATCAACGATACCTTTCACACAGCCACTGGGAAGCTCATTTCCAAGTCTCTTGTGTGGAAGGGATGTCAGGGAGAGCTGAGAATTTTGCTGCCCACTCAGGCTCTAATTTGATGATGTGGTTCTGAGATTTTGCCTCAGAGCTGAAATAATGCAACATAGAACATGTTTTCCTCCGAGGCAAAGCAGCTTGCCATGTAGCAGACTATGCTCACTCCTTAGCATGAATCATAAACAGATATTTCTCCAGCCACATCACCCCCATTATGAAAGACATTATTGGATTTTTAGTCTTGGGTGGGGAAAGAAAAAGTAGCCTGCAGTCACAGAGCATAACAAAATGTTGTTGTCAATTTCTGGTGCTTGGATGATGGGTTGGTATTACTCACTGCTGCTAAGAGTAGTAATTACATTATAATATTGTCCCTTTTGTGCCCTAAAACAGAATCCTATGAGTAAAGGGAGGGTGACTTAATGGTCTGCCATATTCAATCTGTCTGGGTTCTCATGGCTTTTAAGTTCCAGTAAGAGGAATTTAATTAAGGTATAGTAATAAAATAACAATATTGCAGTAGTAATTGTAACAATGGAGAGTGAGCTCAATTTTCCCCCAGTTTGCTATACATATAAATGCATTTCTATGAGACTGCTTGTGGAAAATGTCTGTTAACATCAATAGATCACCAGGAAGCTTAAGCTCTAGTTTTGGTCACCTTTTCAAAGTATAATTCTCTGAACTTGAATTTGGATGCTTTTCAACACAGGGCCACACTGGGGAGTCAGCCATAGTCCTAGGAAGAGGGTGGATAGTCAAGAAATACTTGCATAATTGAGTAGAGCTCCATGCATATTGGTTACTATGAATTTTATATCATTTTCTTATCTGAGATCTCCTTTATTTAATCTCCTATCAGCTCTATGAGTAGGGAAAAGTGAATGTCAGAATTCTCATTTACACATAGAGAAATTCAGCCAAAAAACCATTAAGTTACCTGTCCCGCGTGACCCTGAATGGCATCCAGACTACCAGCTGACAATGCACATCACTGAAAGTCACAAGGACACAGGGTATAGAAACTCTTAAATGGCACATTTGCACCCAAAGTGGTGCTTAGTGTTGCCTAGAAGCCCAAGGATAGATACATAGTCTAGATGTCCATTCTGTACAAAAATCAAAGTCCTAGATGATTCCATGTGGTAAGAGCTGTGCCCACATAATGATGATTAAAGGCTGCTGATACCCTTAGGTTCCCCACTAAGACCAGTTTCCAAGAGCCTAAGACTGAGTTATTAGTACAAAGAGACAAATACAAAGAGAAGAGGACTTAGACCCCACCTTTGTCCCAACATACACATCTACTCAAAGTATCTCTACCTGCCTGGGGAAAGTCATGAATGTTGTGACCGAGGCCACATTATTTCATGTAGTCTAGCTAGCCTCCCTATATTTTTCAAGAGGATTGACTTTTTTTTTTTTAAGATTTCATTTATTTATTTGACAGACACACACACACACACACACACACACACAGTGAGAGAGCAAGCACAAGCAGAGGGAGTAGGAAAGGGAGAAGCAGGCATCCAGCTGAGCAGGGAGCCTGATGCAGGGCTCGATCCCAGGACCCTGGGATCATGACCTGAGCTGAAGGCAAAGGGTTGACGACTGAGTCACCTAGGCGCCCCTAGGATTGACCATTGTTGAATAAACAGACCACTGTTGTCACTATGGCTGGGACTATGCCTTGAGGGTGTTAGCTAGTAGAGAAATATGTGGGGCAAATCACCACCTATTACATGGATTTTCTGCTCTTGTAACTTTTAATTTAAGACTCATATTTGAAACTGCTATTTGTTTTCTTGATCCATGGCCTCTCTCTTGTGATTGGCTGTCATATGACCTCTGTTCATCTGGTTTCTCTGGACAGACTGTGGTCTTTAATATGCCTCCCAGAGAGCCTCCCAAAGCAGACTGCATCAAAGTTGTGTAGCCTGTGTTTCAAGTCAGACTGTCCAATATGATCTCCAAATTTGGTGAAAATCTGTTTCATATGAAGAAGGTAAGGTAGAGATGGAAGTCTTTTTTAAAATTTATATAAATTACAATATCAGATTATCTAAAAGATAGTAATGGCCTCTCCCTCTAGGGTCCTGAATGTTAGGCATTTGGTTGGTCAAATTCCTTCTGCTTAACTAGACCTGCTTTCTTGAATTTTTAATGCCAAGTTTTGAGTTTCTTTTCTCCCTTTTCTGATCCTATGGCTTCTAGGTCAATGTTTCTCAAGCAAGAGTCTGATAAAACCTAGATGTGACTAAGGACCACTTTGCAGGGTCTAAGAGTTCTTTATAATAATTTTAAGTGTTGTATTAGTATTTTAATAAATCTGAAATGTTAATACAAGCATCTTCTAGATTATAGTGAACATTCATTGCTGGTTGTGTGGCACACCCATGACCATTCTATTTTTTTTTTTAACATATAATGTATTATTGGTTTCAGGGCTACAGATCTGTGAATCATCAGTCTTACACAATACACAGCACTCACCATAGCCATACCTTTCCCAATGTCCATCACCCAGCCATCCCATCCCACCCAACTCCCTCCCATTTAGCAACCTTCAGTTTGTCTCCTGAGATTAAGAGTTTCTTATGGTTTGTCTCCCTCCCTGGTCCTATCTTGTTTCATTTATCCCTCCCTTCACCCCATGAGCCCCCACCCTGTCTCTCAAATTCCTCATATCAGAGAGATCATATGATAATTATCTTTCTGATTGACTTATTTCACTTAGCATAATACCATCTAGTTCCATCCATGTCATTGCAAATGGCAAGATTTCGTTTTTCCGATGGCTGCATAGTATTCCATTGTATATATATACATATACCACACCTTCTTTATCCATTCATCTGTTGATGGACATCTAGGTTCTTTCCGTAGTTTGGCTATTGTGGACATTGCTGCTATAAACATTTGAGTGTATGTCCCCCTTTAGATCACACATTTGTATCTTTAGGGTAAATATCCAGTTGTGTGATTGCTGGGTCATAGGGTAACTCTATTTTCAACTTTTTGAGGAACTTCCATACTGTTTTCCAGAGGGGCCGCACCAGTTTGCATTCCCACCAACAGTGTAGGAGGGTTCCCCTTTATCCACATCCTTGCCAGCACCTGTCATTTACTGATTGATTAATTTTAGTCATTCTGACTGGTGTGAGGTGTGGTATCTCACTGTTGTTTGTATTTCCCTGATGCTGAGTGATGCTGAGCACTTCTTCATATGTCTGTTGGCCCTTTGGATGTCTTCTTTGCAGAACTGTCTGTTCATGTCTTCTGCCCAGTTCTTGATTGGATTATTTGTTCTTTGGGTGTGGAGTTTGATAGGTTCTTTATAGATTTTGGATATTAGCACTTTTTCTGATATGTCATTTGCAAATATCTTTTCCCATTATGTTGGTTGTCTTTTGGTTTTGTTGACTGTTTCTTTGCTGTGCAAAAGCTTTTTATCTTGATGAAATCCCAATAGTTCATTTTTGCCCTTTCTTCCCTTGCCTTTGGTGATGTTTGTAGGAAGAAGTTGCTGCAGCTGAGGTCAAAGAGGTTGCTGGCTGTGTTCTCAAGGATTTTGGTAGATTGCTGCCTCACCTTGAGGTCCTTCACCCATTTTGAGTCCATTATTGTGTGTAAGGAGGTGGTCCAGTTTTAATCTTCTGCATGTGGCTGTCCAGTTTTCCCAACACCATTTGTTGAAGAGACTATCTTTTTTTCCATTTGACATTCTTTTCTGCTTTGTCAAAGATGAGTTGACCACAGAGTTGAGTGTCCATTTCTGGGCTCTCTATTCTGTTCCATTGGTCTATGTGTCTGTTTTTGTGTCAGTACCATACTGACTTGATGATTACAGCTTTATAATAGAGCTTGAAGTCTGAAATTGTGATGTTGCCAACTTTGGTTTTCTTTTTCAACATCACTCTTGCTGTTCGGGGTCTTTTCTGGTTCCATAGAAATTTTAGGGTTATTTGTTCCATTTCTTTGTAAAAAGTTGTTGGCATTTTGATAGGGATTGCATTAAATATGTAGATTCCACTAGATAGCATAGACATTTTCACAATATTTGTTCTTCTAATCCATGAGCACGGAACAGGTTTTTTTAATTTTTTTTTAAAAGATTTTATTTACTTGACAAAGAGAAACACAGCCAGAGAGGGAACACATGCAGGGGGAGTGAGAGGGAGAAGCAGGCTTCCTGCCGAGCAGGGAGCCCAATGGGTCTCTGGGATCATGACCTGAGCCGAAGGCAGTCGCCCAGCCAACTGAGCCACCCAGGCACCCCTGGAACAGTTTTTCCTTTTCTTTGTGTTTTCCTCAATTTCTTTTTTGAGTATTTTATAGTTTTCCGAGTACAGATTCTTTGCCTCTTTGGTTTGATTTATTCCTAGGTATCTTACGGTTTTGGGTGCAATTGTAAATGGGATTGACTCCTTCATTTCTCTTCTGTCTTATTGTTGGTGTATGGAAATGCAACTGATTTCTGTGCATTGATTTTATATCCTGACACTTTACTGAGTTCCTGTATGAGTTCTAACAGTTTTAGAGTGGAGTCTTTTGGGTTTTCATCAGCAAAGAGTGAGAGTTTGACTTCTTCTTTGCCAATTCAGATGCATTTTATTTCCTTTTGCTGTCTGATTGCTGAGGCTAGGACGTCTAGTACTATGTTGAATAGCAGTGGTGATAGTGGACAGCCCTGCCATGCTCCTGACCTTAGGGGGAAAGCTCTCAGTTTTTCCCCATTGAGAATGATATTCACTGTGGGCTTTTCATAGATAACTTTTATGATACTGAGGTCTGTACCTCCTATCCCTACACCGTGAAGAGTTTTGATCAAGAAAGGATGCTGTATTTTGTCAAATGCTTTTCCAGCATGCAGTGAGGGGATCATATGGTTCTTGTTCTTTCTTTTATTAATGTATTGTGTCACATTGATTGATTTGCAGATGTTGAACCAACTCTGCTTCCCAGGAATAAATCCCACTTGGTCATGGTGGATAATCTTTTTAATGCACTGTTAAATCCTATTGGCTAGTATTTTGGTGAAAAAAAACTTTTTAAAGATTTTTTATTTATTTATTTGACAGAGGCAGAGGTCACAAGTAGGCAGAGAGGCAGACAGAGAGAGAGAGGAGGAAGCAGGCTCCCTGCTGAGAAGAGAGCCTGATGTGGGCCTCGATCCCAGGACCCTGAGATCATGACCTGAGCCAAAGGCAGAGGCTTTAACCCACTGAGCCACCCAGTGCCCTTGGTGAGAATTTTTGCATCCCATGTTCATCAAGGATATTGGTCTGTAATTTTCCTTTTTGATGGTGTCTTTGGTTTTGGGGAATCAAGGTAATGGTGGTTTCATAAATGTGTTTGGAAATTTTCCATCCATTTCTGTTTTTTTGAACAGGTGCAGGAGAATAGGTATTAATTCTTCTTTAAATATTTGATAGAATTCCCCTGGGAAGCCGTCTGGCCCTGGGTTCTTGTTTTTTGGGAGATTTTTGATGATTGCTTCAATCTCCTTACTGGTTATGGATCTGTTCAGGTTCTCTCTTTCTTCCTGGTTCAGTTTTGGTAGTTTGTATGTCTCTAGGAATACATCCATTTCTTCCAGATTGTCAAATTTACTGGCATGTAGTTGTTCATAATATGTACCTATTATTGTTTGTATTTCTTTGGTGTTTGTTATGATCTCTCCTCTTTCATTCATAATTTTATTAATTTGGGTCATTTCTCTTTTTGATAAGTCTGCTGGGGGTTTATCAATCTTATTAATTCTTTCAAATAACCAGCTCCTAGTTGCATTGACTTGTTCTACTGTTCCTTTGGTTTCTGTTTCATTGATGTATGCTCTGATCTTTAATATTTCTCTTCTCCTGCTGGTTTTAGGATTTCTTTGCTCTTCTTTCTCTAGCTCTTTTAGGTGTAGGGTTAGGTTGTGTACTTGAGACCATTCTTGTTTCTTGATAAAGGCCTGTATTGCTATATACTTTCCTTTCAGGGCTGCCTTTGCTGTGTCTCAAAGACTTTGAATAGCTGTGTTATCATTTTCATTTGTTTCCATGAATTTTTAAAATCCTTCTTTAATTTCCTTTTTGACTGATTCATTCTCTAGTAGCATACTCTTTAGCTTCCATGTATTTGAGTTTTTCCAACTTTTTTCTTGTGGTTGAGTTCTAGTTTCAAAGCATTGTGGTCTGTAAATATGCAGGGAATGATCCCAATCTTTTGGTACCTGTTGAGACCTGATTTGTGATCCAGGATATAATCTATTCTGGAGAATGTTCCATGTGCACAATGTGTATTCTGTTGCTTTGGGATGGAATGTTCTGAATATATCTATGCCATCCATTTAATGCTTTTTTGTTGTTGTTGTTGATCTTTTGCTTAGATGATCTGTCCAGTCCAGTGAGGGGAGTGTTAAAGTCCCCTGCTATGATTGTATTATTGTCGATGTGTTTCTTCAGTTTTGTTATTAATTTGTTTATATAATTGGATGATCCCAGGTCGGGGGCATAGATATTTAAAATTGTTTGATCTTCCTGTTGGACAGACCCTTTAAGTATGATATAGTGTCTTTCCTCATTTCTTATTAGTTTTTGGCTTAAATCTAATTTATATGAAATAAGGATTGCCCCCCCCCCAGGTTTCTTTTGATGTCCAATAGCATGGTAAATTGTTTTCCATCCTCTCACTTTAAATCTGAAGGTGCCTTTGGGTATAAAATGAGTTTCTTACAGACAGCATATCAACGGGTCTTTTTTTTTTTTTTTTAAATCCAATCTGATATCCTGTGTCTTTTTTGGGGAGCATTTAGCCCATTTGCATTCAGGGTAACTATTGAAATATATGAATTTAGTGCTATTGTATTGCCTGTAGGGTGACTGTTACTGTCTGTTGTCTCTGTTATTTTCTGGTCTGTTACTTTTAGGCTCTCTCTTTGCTTAGCGGACCCCTTTCAATATTTCCTGTAGAACTGGTTTGGTGTTTGCAAATTCTCTTAGTTTTTGTTTGTCTTGGAAGCTTTTTATCTCTCCTTCTGTTTTCAATGATAGCCTAGCTGGATATAGTATTCTTGGATGCATATTTTTCTCATTTTGTGCTCTGAATATTAGCACACCAGTCCTTTCTGGCCTGCCAGGTCTCTGTGGATAGGTCTGCTGAAAATCTAATATTTCTGCCATTGTATGTTACAGACCTCTTCTCCCGAGCTGCTTTTAGGATTTTCTCTTTGTCATTGAGGCTTGTAAGTTTTATTATTAGATGATGGGATGTGGACCTATTTTTATTGATTTTGAGGAGGGTTCTCTGTGGCTCCTGGATTTTGATGCTTGTTTTCTTTGCCAAATTAGGGAAATTCTCTGCTATAGTATGCTCCAATATACCTTCTGCTCCCCTCTCTCTTTCTTTTTCTTCTTGGATCCCAATTATTCCAATATTGTTTTGTCTTATGGTATCACTTACCTCTTGAATTCTCCCCTTGTGGTCCAGTAGTTGTTTATCTCTTTTTTTCAGCTTCTTTATTTTCCATCATTTGGTCTTCTAGATCACTAATTCTCTCTTCTGCCTCATTTATCCTAGCAGTAAGAGCCTCCATTTTTTATTGTACCTCATCAATAGCTTTTTTACAATTTCAACTTGATTAGATTTTAGTTCTTTTATTTCCCCAGAAAGGGACTTTATTTCTCCAGAAATGGATTCTCTAGTATCTTCTATGCTTCCTTCAAGCCCAGGTAACATCTTGATAATCATCATTCTGAACTCTGGTCCTAACATTTTACTAATGTGCATATTGATTAGGTCCCTAGTTGGCAGTACTGCCTCTTATTCTATTTATTTATTTATTTATTTATTTATTTATTTATTTAAAGATTTTTATTTATTTTGACAGAGATCACAAGTAGGCAGAGAGGGAGGCAGAGAGAGAGTAGGAAGCAGGCTCCCTGCTGAGAAGAGAGCCCGATGTGGGCCTCGATCCCAGGACCCTGAGATCATGACCTGAGCCGAAGGCAGAGGTTTTAACCCACTGAGCCACCCAGGCACCCTTGTTTTTTCTTTTGAGGTGAGTTTTTCCTCCTTGTCATTTTATCCAGATAAGAATAAATGAATGAGAGAAGAAAATACTAAAAGATTAGCAATGACCCCAGAAAAATATACACTAACAAAATCAGAAGAGACCTGAAACCAGGGGAGGGGGGTAAGGAGAGAAAAGAATAAAAAAATTTATATATATATTTATGATTAGGCTAGTGAATAGAACAGAACCACACCCTTGATTCTTAATTTGGGTTGTATTTTTGACTGTTAGAAGAAACTGCCCCCCCCCAAATTTTAAAGAAAGAAAAACTTGTATATATACAAACATAAGGGTATACATGATGAAGGGAGGGAATATGAATGTAAAGATGAAAATTAAAAAAGATTCTAAAAAAGGAATTGATAAGAAGTTGGTTGAAAAAAGAAAAAAAAGGGGGAAAAAAGGAGAGAATGCGATCAGGCTGGAGACTAGAATAAAGCCATATGCTAGATTTAGGGTATATTTTGATGTGTTAGAAGAAACTGTATCCCAAAACTTAAAGAAAGAAAAACTTGTATGTATACAAAAAATATGGTTAAATACAACAAAAGGATAGAATATGACTATAACAATGAAAATTTAAAAAGATTTTTTAAAAAGGTATTGATAAGATAAAATAGTTTAAAAAGGTTAAAATAGGAAAGAGGAAAAATTTAAAAAATCAAAGAAGAAAAAAGTAAAAAATAAATTAACTTTGAAAGACTTAAGAATCATGGGATAAAAGCCATGAATTCTATGTGCTGTCTTTTCCTAGCTCTGCAGTTCCTAGGTTCCCCTTGTTCAGTGAACTTGGTCTGGCTGGATGTTCTCACTGATCTTCTGGGGGAGGGGCCTCTTTTTTTTTTTTTTTTTTAAGATTTTATTTATTTGACAGCGAGAAACACAGCGAGAGAGGGAACACAAGCAGGGGGAGTGAGAGAGGGAGAAGCAGGCTTCCTGCCGAGCAGGGAGCCCAAAGTGGGACTACGATCCCGGGTCTCCGGGATCATGACCTGAGCCGAAGGCAGTTGCTCAACCAACTGAGCCACCCAGGCGCCCCTGGGGGAAGGGCCTCTAGCAGTGATTCTCAAATGTCTTTGTCAGAGGCGGAACTGCTCCTGAGACCACACTGTCCCAGCGACGGTTCCACCCCGCTCTCACTTAGTCTCTGTGGCAACACCCTCCGGTGGAGCAGACCTCTAAAAGTTTCAATTTTGGACTCTGCTGCTCAAAGGGGAGGCTCCCTCACCCCTGCAGTCTCTCTTCCCGTATATTGCCTCAGATTCACTTCTCTTGTCCTTTCTTCTAGAAGGTGGTCACTTTTCTGTTCCTAGAATTGCTCTTCTTCTCTTCGATCTCCTGTTGAGTCTGTAGGTATTCAGAATGGTTTGATAACTATCTAGCTGAATTCCTGGAACCTGACAAAATTCAGGTCTCCTACTCCTCCACCATCTTGCTCTGCCTTCCCTATGACGACTCTTTCTTCATAACAATACCACTAACTTCTTTTAGAAACCACTTCTCTTTTAGGCACACATCTTTGTTGAAGATAATGCCATCTATGGCTCTTGGCATTACCTCTGATGGTGATCAGTACAGTTCACTCCATTGGCCTCAGAGATGAGAACATAACCCACTATAACCGATGAGGAGTATTTGCCAAAGATTCTTTCAGCTACAACCCAACAAGGGTGATATTTTTAAATTTTGCAACTGAAGGAAATCCTGACAGGTACGTAGATCATTTGGATGAATTTAGTGCCTATGTTTGTGTTTATCTATCCAGTGTCTCCTGTGCCAAGAAGTACTATTTAATTATCTTGAGCTAATAAGAGAATCATAGTGGTCAATTTCATATGCAAATGATGTAAACACACATTTTGTAAATGAAAGTTTTGCTGTAATCTAATTGAAGGAAGTGAGTCATCAAATGGCATTTATTCTTTTAAACCTGACAAACTGGAAAGGACCCATACCAATAGGTACAGACTCTGGGTTCAGACAAGAAATGATTAAGTCTCAGCAACTTACTACCATCTATCACATCAAATTGAGATGGCTAATTAAAAATTTACTGGCTCCAAGTTTTGTCTGTATTTAATGTAAAGCTTTTTTTTTTTTAGTTGCTCAAGAACTATGAGCATAAGGGCTTTTATGTCTATAAGTTTAAGGTTGTACAGATTTGAGTTAGCATTCAATAAAATTAGCACCAGGGACTTAAGGGGAAGTGTGTGTGTGTGTGTGTGTGTGTGTGTGTGTTTTGCAGGGAATCTGTTCGTTTCTTGAGTTTTAGAAGTGTTGTCATAAATGGTAAAAAGGTACATTTATGTTAAAAAGACAGACTTTGGGACTGGGTAAACATCCTCCTGTCTGGAACATTACTGAATTGCACCAAACTATATAAAATTCTACCTCTAAAATTCCAGCTCTTGAAAAGGAGCTTCTCTCTTCTAAGAAGGACTAAATGTTTTGGAAGCATAACTGCTCTCATTTTCAGCTCAGCAATGTGCAAGTTTATTCAGCAAACTCTTGGAACACAGGTGAAAATGAGCTGGGGCCTAGCAAAAATTTATTGCTAGAGAAAAGCCACTCACTGGAGGGTGCTGGGAAGGATGAGGAGGGTTTGTGTAGTGAGATAGAATCTGAGAGTGACTACCCTTTTTTCTGGAAGAGAACTCTATGTGCCGCATCCATAGTGGCTGGAGCCCCAGAGCCTGAAAGTCACAAGTGATTTCACAGAACAGTCTAAGCTGTGATTTCATATCACTTGCTTTCTGTCCCACAAGGAACAACCTTTTTCTTGAAGGAGCCTCTGGGGCCATATATTAGTGACCTGCATTTCCCAGTCTTAAGAACCAGTTTAGGTCATTTCGGGTCAGTTCAATGAACTTTTTTTCTGAATTCCTATTACATGCCTAACATTGTGCTGTGTATTTACGGGAGTAAAAGGGGAGACTAAGACATGGTTCTTTCACTTAAGAAGTTTGTAGCACATAGGAAACACAGATTTTAATACCATGTGGAAATCCTATAGCAGGGGTAGTCACTGAATACTATGGAAACGCATTTCACACCATCTGGCAATTCATAGACACACACACAGAGTTGTTTGACTATTTTGGCTTCACAAGTGATTACATCACCTTAGACACACTTGGATGGTGGCAGGTGATACGTGGAGAGAAGGGACCAAACGGTGAATGAAGAGTCCTGCTGAGTTTTTTGATTCCCGGCAATGTTTTTTGGCCAGTTTCATTTACTGTTGAAGAAAAACCTATTTGATGAGACTGGTATGGCTCTTTCTTCCACACCTGCGTGCAGCAAAGGTATCGTGCTGATTGCTTGACGATGCCCTGGCAGGTTGAAGCCAGAGCCTGCCTTGAGAGTTCATCAGACCCAAGCCTTTCCTACTCATTAATTCTGGGTAAATTTTAAGTTGTTGTTCCTTCAAGTGCTAAAATCCTCAGATCAAGATATAACAGGAATAATGTGGAGAGGGGATGGTTGTCTTTTGTTGGATCCTTTTGCCAGAGGGAGGGGTTGGGGTGGGCCAGGGATATGTGGTGATTGATGAGTGAACGGACACTGGAGCATTTAGGCCATTGTACTTATTTTCCAAGCAACATAAAGAGAGTGTTGTAGTTTCAAAGCTGTAGTTTTGCTCGTTTTGCTTGGCTTTGTAATTGGGCCAACATGTCTGGGTTGTCAGAAACCACATCCTCCTTATTTAAAGTCTTTCCATTTTTACCTTTAACTTCCTCACCAGCCAGAAACATTCTTGTGCTAATCCTATTGATTCCTTCCTTTTCTTATTTGGAAAAAAACCAAAACAAAACAATGAAAGTCATGCCGTGATAATGCAGGGTAGCATCTGTCTGTGAGGATTCTTCTAAATTTGAGAATTTTGAATGCATTGGTATGGGATATTCTTCCTTGAATTTCTTTGTGGGTCTTATCTAATGGTGCATTAAAAGTTGGCTGGGTACTAAATTTATCGAGACGTCCAGAAAAAAAATGCAGTTTAATCTAATAAAGATTTAATTATGCTGAGAAATAATGAGGTCTAAAGATCCTTGTGGAGTGCTCTCTGAGTTAACTTACTCTTATGATACATTTCTTAGCACTGTCATAAAAAATCATGGGGGGGTAGATAGTCTCAGTGTGTGCATTCTTCTTTGCAAGAAAATGAGAGTTTATATGGTGTGTGTTTGTTTGTGTTTGCATTAAGTATGCTTAAAGCTATTTATGAAACAATAGATCTCTGCATAGTCTTTTGAAAAGAACCTCAAAAATTTTACTCTTTAAAAGAACAGTCATAGAAGAGAAGCTAATTCTGGCTTGTCTAAATTATTTATCTATTCCTCCACCATTTATTGAATATACTATGGGGGATTCAAAGCAGTACAGCCCAAGGCAATCTCTTCCTGTTCATACGTAGTTCATAGTTTTGAAAATATATCATTGATGTATGTTATGTTAAAAAAATAAGGGAAAGGGAAGGCTCGTGGAATAGAGAAGACCATGGTTAGGTGTTAGGATAACATTGCTTACTTATATCCCTGTAGCAAGTAGGAAGTGCATTAGTTACAAGCTCTGAGATATTTTTCCATAAAATGAATGTTTGCCTTTCTTTAGAGAGTATTGGTTTTTGGGATTTTTTTTTTGAAAGATACCCATTTTCTTCCCAGTGAATGTCTATATATCTCATGGAACACAATACAAGAGAAAGCCATGCAGATTGTTTCTATTGTCTAAGATGGCTGATGGTTGTGGTGCCATACAGGTGCTCTTCCAGAACAATCATTTTCAAAATGTGACTATATACGTGTTAGAGGAATAAATCCTCCAAGAGTTTCTCTGCTGCCCTGCTCAAGTCTTGACCAGGAGGAGCCCACATCCTGCCTCAGGTTGGGGTAGCCACCCGAGCCCCATGCCCCTTTGGCTAAGGCACTCACTGCCTCCTCTTCTTCCCTTTCAGATTTAAGGATGGTCCCATGTCTTGTCACACAAACCACCAGAACAGTCCCACTTATTGCTGTGTAACCTTTCTTCTCCTTTGTTCTGCTTCTGCCAGGATATGAAATGTGTTCACCCTTTCTAAGTGGGTTCATTGTGAGATTTGGACAACTGTTTTCCACTCTGGCTTCTCCCCATTCTCAGCCTATTTCTAGAAATACTTATGTGAAGGTACAAAAGAAGAAACAAAAACTCTACAGAGACAAAAAAGGGTTTTTTTTCTAAGAACACTTTGATAAACTCTAAGACATTCTAGAGATAATCTTCCTTTTATCTGTATATACTTACCTGAGAAGTTTCACATGGTTAGTCTCATTTGGTTCTGCTCAATCCTTGGGAAACAGAAGGCTGAGAAGAATTAACAGTAGATAGATTAAATAGATTTGGAAAATGATGAGCGCCCAAGACTCAAAACCATGACTCTCAAGTTGAATACCTTTTCTGTGATACTAGAGTTTCCCAAAGGGTGCATATTTTAAGTAGGGCATGGACATGGAATTAAATGTCATTAAGTCATAAGGTTGTAAATGTTTCAAGTCCTTTTTTTTAATCAATAAATTTTGTTTTAAGCACAGTTTTAGGTGCACAGCAAAACTGAGTGGAAAGTACAGAGAACTCCCATGTTGTCACTACTTTTCCATATGCATACCCTCCCCCATTATCAGTGTCCTCTATTTAGAGTGCTACATTTGTTACCCTCGGCCATTCTGATCGATGTGAAATGGTATTTCATTCTTATTTTAATTTGTATCTCCCTGACAACATATGATGTGAATCACCTTTTAATATGCCTGTTTACCATCTGTATATCTGCTTTGGTGAGATATCCAGGCTTTGCCCACTTTTAAATTGGGTTGTTCATTTTCTTACAGAGTTTTAGGAGCTCTGTGTGTATTTTAGAAAACAGTCTTTTATCAGGTGTTTCTTTCTTTCTTTCTTTCTTTCTTTCTTTCTTTCTTTCTTTCTTTCTTTCTTTCGCCAATCTTTTCTCCAAGCATTTGGCTTGTTTTCTCATTATCCTGATTGATTTCTTTATTTTTTAAGATTTATTTGTTTATTTGAGAGAGAGAGGGAGAGAAAGAGAGAGAATCTTAAGTAGGCTCCACACCCAGTGTGGAGCACAGTGTGGACTCAGTCTCGTGACCTTGAGATCATGCTCTGAGCTGAAATAAAGAGGCAGACGCTCAAACAACTCATCCCCCCCCCCCCAGGCACCCTCAGTTTCTTCCTTCAATATTTACAAATACATAAAGGAGAAAGTCTCTGGTTCTAGTCTTTAACCCCCCTCTAACATTGGCATAGCTCCCTTTTTATCAAATACAGAGCAGGACACAGAAAACAGTGTATGAGTTCCATTTCACAGTCACTTTCAATTTGTGGTGATACAAAATTTTCTTTTTATTAAAAAATATTTTTTAAATAATAGAATGGAATAGAGAGCCCAGAAATCCACACATATATGGTCAATTAATTATGACAATGGAGCCAAGAATGTACAACAGGGAAAGGACAGTCTTTTTAATAAATGATGCTGAAAAAATTGGACAGCCACATGCAAAAAAAAAAAAAAAGGAAATGGACCACTATCTTGCATCATACACAAAGATCAATTCAAAATGGATGAGAGACTTGAACATAAGCCCTGAAGCCATAAAGTGCCAAGAAGAAAACATAGGCAATGAGCTCCTTGACCTGGCTCATGCTGATGACTTTTTTGGATTTGAAACCAAAAATAAAGGCTCCAAATGCAAAACAACAGAAACAACAACAACAAAACAAGTGGAACTGTGTCAAACTGAAACACTTCTGCATAGTAAAGAAAATCCTCAACAACACTGAAAGGCAACCTATAGAATGGGAAAAGATATTTGCCATTCCACTTCTGGTTATTTATCCAAAGGAAATGAAGATACTAATTCAAAAAGATAATATGCACCCCCATGTTTACTGCAGCATTCTTTATAATAGAAACAGCCTAAAGATTCATCAGTGGATGAATGGATAAAGAAAATGTGAGACATATATGTACACATCCACATATACACACATACACACACACAATAGAATATGATTCAGTCATAAAAATGAATGCAATCTTGATGTGAGAACGAGATGAAACTTGAGGACATTATGCTTAAGTGAAATAAGTTGGAGAAAGACAAATACCATGTAATCTCACTTATAATCAAAATAAAACAATAGAACACCAAATACATAAAAACAGAAGAGATTGGTGGTTGCTAGAGGCAAAGGGTGGAGAGGAATAAAATCAGTGAATGTTATCAAAGGGTACAAACTTCCAGTCATAAAGTCCATAAGTCTTGGGTATATAGTGTAGGGCATGGTGACTACAGATAATAATACTGCGTTGTACCTTTGAAAGTTGCTTAGAGAATAGATCTTAGAAGTTCTCATCATAAGAGAAAAATTGTAACTATGTGAGATGATGGATGTTAACTAGACTTATCGTGGTGATCATTTCATAATATATACATACAGTGATTCATTATGTTATATGCCTGAAACTATTATAATGTCATATGTCAATTATAGCTCACTAAAAATATTTATTGACCAGATAGTTTATACAAATGGTACAGTATTCAAAAATTAGAGAAATTACCCTTGGGTTTTGCCCATCAAATTTTCTATAAGAACAACTTCAATTAACAAATTCTTGTTGGTATTTTCAGGGATATATTATGTTCATAGTAGTGTGTGCGTATATTTATGTATTTTTTAACCTAAATGATAGTATACTATTCAAGCTATTCTGCACATTGCTTTTTTTTTTTTTTTTTTCTATCAAACATGTATTTGGAGGTCGCAGTTATAGCAAAAATTTTGAACTGGTTCAAAATTTTCTACTGGTTTATAGATGACTGAAGATTGGTCAACTGTTTACATACACCATGTTGTCTCTTTCCTATTGCCCCTAAGTGAAAATAAGATATGTGGCTGAGAATTTTGTTTCAAAATAAAACTTGAATAATTAAATAAAGTCTAATCATATGGACTTTGCTCAGATTTTTTTCCTCTTTCCCTTTGTATTGACCTTTTCCTTAAGTTCTCCTTGAAGTAAAGGAAGGAGTAGACCCTCACTTACCCACTAGGGAGGAGATCTGCAGAGGGGCTAGTGGTAATGAACATTTCTATCTCCTAATGGTTTAGAGAAGTTAGGAGCATGAATCAAACTAAAAGAGGGAATTTTTTTTTTCCCTAATGGCTTTCTCTCCGGAAAGCTAAGGTAGATTTAACAAAAAGATGCCAATAGTCTGATTTGCTGACGTCTGTGCCAGCCAATCCACAAATTGGCGGCAATCTGGGAAGGTCATCCTAGTCAAGTCATAGGCAGTCAGCCCAACACAAACTCAGGACTCACCTCTTTCCCTACCTAGTGACCAAGCTTTTTTCCCCTCTTGCTAGGTTTTCACCAGAAATATATTTGGTCAGATTAGAAACTAATTTTTTTTAAGTCAACTCAGATGCCAATTGCTATTAACTTGAGCATGTTTCGTTGCAAATGGGTATGTTTTTAGAGGACCAAGAACCCCCACTTCATTGTGGCTGGTTGGCTCTGTTCTTTAGTGCATGTGACCAAGGTCTGGAGCTAAAACTCTGAGGGGGCAGAGGAAAAGCTGCTCCTTTGCTCCAAATGACGTCACCGTCCCAGCTAATCTTTCATCAAGGGCAGGAGATTTTGCCCCAGGCCTTAGAGGCAAGTGACAGGTGATCTCCGATAGATGCTTCCCCGCCATTGAGGGTAGAATCCAAACAACTGAAAGCACATTTGATTAATTTGTTAAACATCTCCCTCAAAGTTTCAAAATGTCCTGTTAATTTTAACAACCATCCTGAGAGCATAATATAGTAATAATGTTGACTATTGTTATCACCTCCATTTCATCTAGGCGGAGAAGCTGGGGATCAGAGAAATTTAGAAATTTGGCAATATTCATATAAAGGGCAGATTTGACTTCAAATCTGGGACCCTTTCTCCAAGTCCTGAGTCAGCAGCCTCACCTGCATGTGAATGGAAAACAGGTTTCTTTCTTTTTTCTTCCTGTTTTTAATTGGTGTTCACCAGGATCAGTGTATTCTTAATCTCTAATCTATTCTATTCTTCCCCACCCACCTCTCCTCTGGCAACCATCTGTTCCTTGGCTGCATTTAAGATTCCAGTTTTTGTTTGTCTTTGTCCCTTTTTGTTTGTGTTGTTTCTTAAGTTCCCCATATGAGTAAAATCCTGAGGCATTTGTCTTTGGCTGACTAGGCCTGCCCAGGTTGTTGAAAACAAAGATCTCATTCTTTTCTCATGGCTCAGTAGAAAAGCTGTGTTTCTTAAATCACCTATCTGCTGGTTTTACCTATTGTCTCTGTTCTTGAATATTATAATCCCATGTGAAAAACTTAGGTGGGGTATAATTATATGTAAACCATGGTGTGGGGCTTTATTTACTTATTTTTAAAATTCAAACAGCAGCCCCTCATCTCACTGGTCTGCTCACTGCTTTTGCCGTGAAACCTATCTGGGAGGTCGGGCTGGAGAGGCGCAGAATGCAGTTGATGCACCAGTGAGCGAAGGTCATATAGGGAATGTCTGCGGAAATGTTCGAAAGAAGGTGCTTTTTAATTCTTCTGTATAATAATTAGCAAAAGAAGACTAGGAGCATTATAAGAAACACTCTGTCCCCAGACAAGTTCCAGGCCTCTAGAGGATTTGATCCCATGATTTCACACTCAAATATGAAACTGGTAAAGGAATAAGCAGGACTTTAATTTCTGACCAAATGTTTGAACTGCGCCAGATGTTTCCACAACAAAGATCTTAATGCAGCGAATTCATGCGCTCTAAGAAAATGCCAGAGCAGAGCAGTGAGAAGTGGTGGTTAAATCTGCTGTAGCTATTGCATCCTGGGCCCCTGAGGGTGGGAAGATGTTTGCAGTGTGAACGGGGCCAGCAGCAATTTCTCCGTGGCAGGTCACCCATTCCAGCTGTCTGGCCACGTCCTGCTCTGCCAAAGGCTTTCGCCCAAAGGTGGCATTAGCTTCAGGAGCTCTGCATTGAATATTGCAAGACATGGCTCTCATGAGCAGCCTGTCTGGTGGTTTCTTCAGAGACAAATGCGCTCCCAGTACTGAGACTCTTTGACAGTGAGCACAGATTCACCTTAACACTGCATAGTATGGACGAGAACACTTGACCCTGAGTACTCAAGGGGTTGCATTTTCTGCCACCCCACTGCTGACCACACTTTCCTCTAGACATCTGATTGCAGCGAAATAGAGAGGCATTTGTCCAAAACTTTTGAGACCCACCCAAGGGCCAGATAAATGTCGTCATGTTTATTTTCTGGAATCAGGGCTTAGGGACGGGGTTAAGGGAAAGATCTCCCCTGTTTCAAATCAAGTTTACTGGAAATGAAGCAATGAAGCAATCATAACTGCACAAAATGCTGTTTTTCCGGCTCCAGGAGATGTAATCATCTGGCATGTGATAATGACTCTTCAGTCGTCTCACCTTTGAATGTCATATGCCTGTTTTACTTGTGTTCTTGGATGCAATATTGCAGAGGACAAAAATTACCCATTTGGACCAGGCGGGTTGGCGTAGATCTCTGGTTGTGGGTAGCTAACATTGGCAACCCTGTGCTTTTTAAATCCAGGCTAAGTATATACCCAGCAGTCTGCAGTTCACATCCTTGTAGATGTTTGAGTCATTTTAATAGTCCTCTGGAGATGAGAACAAACTTGGAGCAGTCAGTGCTTTAAAAAACAAACTACAACAGTACCATGAGCATCTTAACTGATGCAGATTGCATTGAATTCAGAAAGTAAGGAGACTAGAGAAGTAGAGTGAGTCCTGGTATCATTGGTTCCTCACCCACCCCCATGAGACAAATATGCATTTCATGCTGCAGCTCAGGCTTACACGTGGCTGAATCAGGCAGTCCCCAGTTGGTGGATGGTAGTCACTGTGTTCTGGGCACAAGATGCTCTCCCCTCCTCTCTGGCTTGGCACAAAATGTTCCCATCTTCTGGAATTCTTGCCCCTTACTTCATTTATCAAAACCTCTTTGAAAGAAACTACTGTTTATCCCCTAGTACCTTTCCCTCCAACTTCCATAGTAGCAGAATACTGAGCTGGACATGTAGCTAGTCAGAATAAATACTACATCTTGCAGCTTCTGTTAACTGGATGTGGCCCTGGGATCAAGTTCTAGCCAATGGGCTATAAGCAAGTGTCAGGTAGCAGCATCTGGAAATCTTTATCTCCACAGCTTGGAGATAAGATGGCTAGAGCTGGGGGAGTTGTCCCCAAACTTGAAGTGGCATTGAGATTAGAGTCGATGCATGGCAAAGCATGAGGTAGAGGGACCCTGAATCCCTGATACTGTGCAGAGGACCTAGCACTAGAATGCCTTCTCCTTGATTTCTAGTATAGAGAAAAACAAACTTCTACCTTATTTAAATCATTCTTATATAAGGGTTTCTATCACTCATGGTGAACTGAATTCTAACAAATCCACTGTCTTTGTGTTTTAAAACCCATGTTAATGCCAGTAGCATATGCAGGAATGTAGAATTCTGAGCAAACGCTGCTGATGGTCCTGTTTCCCTAGCACATGTGGACCCTTTTGGTCTTCTCGTAGGTTCCTTGAAGCCCCTCCTGGTCCAGACTCCTTTTCAAATCATTATTCTTATTTTCAGAGTTGAGTATCATCACTTTTTTTTTTAAAGATTTTATTTATTTGACAGAAACAGCAAGAGAGGGAACACAAGCAGGGGGAGTGAAAGAGGGAGAAGCAGGCTTCCCGCCGAGCAGGGAGCCCGATGTGGGGCTCGATCCTGGGTCTCCGGGATCATGACCTGAGCTGAAGGCAGTTGCTTAACAAACTGAGCCACCCAGGCGTCCCCTTTTTTTTTTTTTTTTTAGAAAGAGGTATTTATTTCAGAGACAGAGATGAAGAGAGAGAGGGCATGCAGGGAGTAGGAGCAGAGGAAGGAGAGAGGAGCTCAAGCAACCTCCATACTGACCACAGAGCCTGAGCAGGGGCTGGATCCCATGACTCTTGAAATCACCACCTGAGCTGAAACCAAGAGTCAGAGGCTCAACCGACTGTGCCACCCAGGAACCCCGAGCATCATCATTTTTAAGGGATGTTCTGGATCACCATATTTTGACTTTGAAATAGGCTTCTAACATGGTGGGCCCAGAAGCCTCATCTCCAGCTCATGTGGGTTCTAGAATCTCTGTGGGATGTTGTAAGCTTTAGCTCCCTAAGTCTATAGGCCCATAAACTATATCCCCATCTGTGATTCCAGGTTCCCCAATTTCAGGACCCTTGGGGTCCCTTTGATGTTTCCCAAGTCTCTGTCTCCCACTCTTTGTGGTTTCCAAACCCCACTAGGGTTTCAGGGATCCCCTAAATGCTTCTCTAATTTCTGAGCCTTCACTATGCTGACAGTCATTACAAGGTATCCCTTAGTCATGTTACTAGGCTTTAGGATTCATCCACATTTATACCCCAAAGGACTTTTTCCATGTAAAAATCAATACCTGGCTCCATCAATCTAGACCCCTTCCTATACGGCCAGATTAGTTTTATCAGAGTAAATTACAGTCCATTTTTATCATTTTGCTTTGCTGGATTATAAAAATAATACCCATAAAAATGTGAAACTATCAAAAACATATACAGAAGAAAATAATAGCTCAATGCCCTAAACTAGAGGGAAGTGTATCTAACACATTTCTTTCTTTTTTTAATAATAATTTATTTTATTTTTTCAGTGTTCCAAGATTCATTGTTTATGCCCCACACCCAGTGCTCCATGTAATTTGTGCCCTCAATAACCACCACCAGGCTCCCTCATTCCCCCCACCCCTCTCCCTTCCAAAACTCTCAGTTCATTTCTCAGAGTCCACAGTCTCTCATGCTTCATTTTCCTCTCTGATTTACCCGAGTTCACATTTCCTTTCCTTCTCCCACTATCCTCCATGTTACTCCTTATGTTCTACAAGTGAAACCATATGATACCCGCCTTTCTCTGATTGGCTTATTTCCTGTCCATGTTGCTATAGAAGGTGGGTATTCATCCTTTCTGATGGAGGTGTACTATTCCATTGTATGTATGGACCATATCTTCTTATCCATTCATCTGTTGAAGGGCATCTTGGCTCTTTCCACAGTTTGGCGATTGAGGCCATTGCTGCAATAAACATTGGGGGACATATGGCCCTTCTTTTCGCTACATCTGTATCTTTGGGGTAAATACCCAGTAGTGAAATTGCAGGGTCATAGGGTAGCCCTATTTTTGATTTTTTAAGGAATCTCCACACTGTTTTCCAAAGCAGTTGCACCAACTTGCATTCCCACCAACAGTGTAAGAGGGTTCCCCTTTCTCCACAGCCTCTCCAACACTTGTTTCCTGTCTTGTTAATTTTGGCCATTCTGACTGGTGTGAGGTGGTATCTCAGTGTGGTTTTGATTTGAATTTCCCTAATAGCTAATGATGATGAACATATTTTCATGTGTCTGTTAGCCATTTATATGTCTTCTATGAAGAAGTATCTGTACATGTCTTCAATAAATGGTTCTGGGAAAATTGGACAGCTATGTATAGAAGAATAAAATTTGACCATTCTCTTATACTATACACAAAGATAAACTTGAAATGGATGAAAGACTTCAACATGAGTCAGGAATCTATCAAAATCCTAGAGGAGAAGATAGGCAGTAACCTCTTTGACATTGGCCACAGCAACTTCTTTCAAGACACGTCTCCAAAGGCAAAGGAGACAAAAGCGAAAATGAACTTTGGGACTTCATCAAAATAAAAAGCTTCTGTACAGCAAAGGCAACAGTCAACAAAACAAAGAGGCAACCCACAAAATGGGAGAAGATATTTGCAAATGACACTACAGACAAAGGGCTGATATCCAAGATCTATAAAGAACTCCTCAAACTCAACAACCAGAAAAAAGATGATCACATAGAAAAATGGGCAGGAGATATTTCTTTGTAGCCTGTTTGCATATGTGTTTGTGCATGCCTGATTTTACAATGGTAATCTTATATTTTCTATGCACTTTTTCATCTATATACTACCCACCTACTCACCTACCTATGTTTACAAAACACTCTAGTTTGTGGATATGAATTTACTTAACTAATTTCTTACTACTTTAATACTTTTTTTTCTGATTTTACATGAGTATAAATAATATGATTAATATTTGTGTGGACAAAAATTTTCCCCTTTGGATTATATCTGTAAGCTTGATTCTTCGAATTCTTTGATTATTCAGATAATTCTAGATTCTTAGAAGGTTTAAGGAGTTTTTTTTTTTTTGAAGATTTTATTTATTTATTTGACATAGAGAGAGATCACAAATAGGCAGAGAGGCAGGCAGAGAAAGAGGAAGAGGCAGGCTCCTTGCTGAGCAGAGAGTTCGATGCGGGCCTCGATCCCAGGACCCTGAGATCATGACTTGAGTCAAAGGCAGAGGCTTAACCCCCTGAGTCACCCAGGTACCCCAAGGAGTTTTGATACATATTGCAAATTGCTTAAGAGAAAAATATATCAATTTCTCATTCTTCCAATAATATCTCATACACTTGGGATTTTTATGTTAAAATTATTTACTAATGTGAAGGTTAAAAAAGTTGTTTCATTTTTAAAATTTATATTTCTTTGGTTAGAACTGGTATTGAATTTTTTCACTCATTATTAATTTATATCTCTTATGTTTCCTTTTGCCCTTGGTGATTTATCTGGGATCATCATGTTTTCTTAAAATCTGAGATAATTATATAAAAAAATATTTTAACTCTTTGTCTCTCAGATTTAATGAAAGTATTTTTTGCCCTCAGTTTTCAATTTGACTTTTAATTAGACTCACAACATTTGTAACTAATTATCATGTAAATGACTGTGAAATCAAATACTCCTTCTGGTGGCATTTTCCATAAATTGTAGCTCTAGAAAATCTTTCTCCACTCCTTACCCCAAAAGCTAACCATTAGCAACTTAGAAATTCTTATTTTCTTTCACTTGTTTACAGTGATAGTTTCATTAAATTCTGTCAAGTTCTCTAATTCCTAAGGACCTGTTTTGGGCTTTTGTTGTGTTTCATTGATCCGTCCATTCTTATATCAATATTACTACCTTTGTTATTATAGGTCACAATTAATAAATTATTTTATCTCATAATTATTGAGTACCTACTATGTGTTAGAAACTGTGCGTGGCATTGAGAATATACCATGTAGATGGACATAGATGGACACAGATGGACAACCAGATGGACAGAGTTCCTGCTCACCCATTTATGGTTTCTAGAGCAGGAAACAGGAGAGTAATTGATATGTATAACCTGGTGAAACATGAGTGATGAGAAGAGAGGCACAAGATCTTAGGGGAACATGGTAGGAGTCTACTCTAGATTTCAGTGAGGCTTTCTAAATCAATGATATCTAAGTTTAGTCCTGAGGTTTATGGTCAGCATGCAAACAGATGAGAGAGAAGAAGTTGAAGATAGAAGCAGCAGCATCTGGAAAATCTAAGAGTCAGGAGAGGACCTGATGCACTTGAGAAATTGGAAATAATTCTGTGTACATGGGGCAGAGGGTGGAGGGTTGGTTCCAGACAGGGGTTTGGTCAAGAGGGGCCACCCCATATTAAGGAGCATTGCTCTTACCCTGAGGATCATGGGGAATCACTGAAAGTGTCTAAATAGGAGAGTGACTTGACCAGATTCACCTTCAGGAATGATCTGTTTAGCTGCAGTATGGAAGGTTATTTGGAGTACAGGCAGAAAGGTCTGACAGGGAAATCAGTTTCCCTAATAAATCAGAAGAAAAGAAAAATGATGCCAGCCTCATCTATGGTAGTGGGGCCAAGAATGAAGAGATAATGGGAGGATTTCACATATGTGCTATATTTGACAGCTATTTGGAAGGTAAAAATGAATAGAAATTGGTAATTGATTGGGCATGTAAAATAAGGGAGACAAATCAGAGCTGGCAGTTGAGTACCCGTTGGTTCTATTCATTGAGGGGAAATTCAGGAAAGCTAAGTATGATATGGGAAGATGCTGATTCTTGTATATATTGAGTTTGAGATGTGTGTCATATTCCTCAAACTATACCTCCAATAGGCTATTGAAGTTTGGATGAGAATGAGATAATCAGAGTACAAATTGGGTGTCTTCAGTATTTAAAGTGTGGGTTAAGCTATATGAGTGGATGTGATCTTCCAGACAGGGTCTGCAGAATGAAAATAGCAGAGGGTCTAAGGAACACAGTATTTAAGGTTCAAGCAGATAATGTGGAGTCACAAAATGAGAAAGAACAAGCATCCAGAAGAGTGTGATCTCTTGGAAGTGGAGGAAGATGATTTCTTAGAAAAGGGGATTGATTATATTGTCAATTGTTTCTGTGATATCAGGAAAGAACAGGAGTGCAAAGTTGTCATTGGCTTTAGCAGTAAGTATGTTGTTAGTGACCTTGAAGGGCATAGTTTTCATGGCCTAGAGAGAGGACACATGACAGATTGCAGTCAGCTGGAGAGTAAATGAGAAGGAAGAAAATGGAGATGGACGATGATGACAACTTGAAAAATTTGGACCATGAAGGGAGGAGTAGAAGAGAGTGATAGCTAAAAGGAGAAGTGAGATCAACGTAGTCCAGACTTTCCATGCAGGGATATTTTATGACTCTCTTTTTATTTATTCAGCTCTTTTATAGCTGTCTGGAAAGTTTATAGCTATGTGGACTTTGCAAATTTTTTGTTATGGTTGTTCCTGGATAACTGATGCTTTTCTCTTATTTTAAATATAATCTTTTTCTTCTCATTCTAGCTGGTAGTCAGCTCTTGCTGGTATACAGAAATCATTTTGACTTCATAGATAAATATATTGTTTCTATCCACTTTACTAAAATCTCACAAATATTTAGTATTTTAATTATAATTATTATATGATATTATGGTGATATAATAATAGTTAACATCATGTGATATGATAGTTATAGTTGATCATCTTGAGTTTTCTGTGTATGTAAGGACTGATGTTTTATTTATTTATTGTTATCACACATATGAATGTCATTCTCTTCCATGGTCTTTAAGGGAAGGTACTATGTCTTAGAATATAAAATTAAAGGAGACCTTGGGAATCACCTAAACCAATGCTTTCATTTTTAGAAAAAGAGGAACTGAGGTTAAATCTCTATAGTCGTATTCATGTGTTTTTCTGGGTCCTATTACACCAGCATAAAATAGATGCACATTTCACTTTCCCAGAACACATCAGCTGTAGAATGGGAGAGAGAATATTAAGAGTTTATATCATATTAATTATGGCAATAAAACATGACTAATTCACTGGAGCCTTTAGCAACATCTTCAGAAGCTAATTAAATTTTGCTCTTGCTGCTGGTGCCCAGACACACATCTTGTTGGCCTTGACCGGCCCATGCCGCTTCTTCCGTCTCAGCATGACCCCCGAGGTGGGTTTTGTGCCATCACTACTCTCCTGTTTCCACCCTTCACAGGAGGAAAGTGTTCTCTCCCTTTCTACAGCACTTACACTTTTTCAATGGATTGCTTAAAGTAACCTGGCTCAGTCATCAGTCCCCACTGCCAAGAAATATGTACGGGTTGCCAGGTCCCAGGCTGGAGGCCCTTTGAAAGGCTCCGTGTTGTTATGGATTGAATGTTTGTGTTCCCCCCCCCCCCCCCAAGTCCATATGTTGAAAGACCTAATCTTTTTTTTTTTAAACTTGAAGTAAACAATCTATTACTCATATCACATACTCATTTTCCTTACAGCCATATACACCTCCATTTGAAAGACCTAATCTGAATGTGATGGTATTTGGGAGTGGAGCCTTTAGGAGACAGGTTTGGGTGATGTCGTGAAGGGTAGAGTCTCCCTGTGGGGTTAATGCCTTTAGAGACAGAGATCAGAGATTAGAGAGCTTTCTGTCTCCCTCTCTCTGTCTTCCACTGTATTTACCCTTCCACCAAATGAAAATATAGCAAGAAGACGGCTGGTGGCTGCCTACAAATCAGGAAGATGGCCATCACCCGACATTGAATCTGCCATTACCTTGATCTTGGACTTCTCAGCCACCAGAACTGTGGGCAATAAATATTTGTTGTTTAACCCAAGCGGGTTATGGCATTTTGATAGAGCAATGGAAAGTGCAATAGAGAGACGCATGCCTTACCTTTACAAAATTAAAAGACTAATTTATACAACTATAATTTACATATAATAAGGCATCTAGGTATATGAATGAATATTGATAAATGCACATACCTGTGGAATCATCCCAGCCAAGCCCCTGAACATTTCTATCAACCACCAAATTTCTTTGTTTCCCTTTGTTGTCAGGCCCCCTCCTCCCACCTCCACAGCATTTCCAGGAAACCAGCTATCTTTTTGCTGTCACTATAGATTAATTTTGTTCATTCCGTGATCTCCAACAAATGAATCATAAAGTATATAGTCTTTTGTGTTTGGCTTTTGTACACAGAAAGATGTTTTTAGTTTATTAATGTAAAGGGGTCAAGAGTTACTCCTTTTCTATTTTACAGAAGCTTTCTATTTATGAATATGCCACAATTTGTTTATCTACTCACCAGTTGATGGATGGATATTGGCATATTTCAAGGTTTTGGCTAATAGGAATAAGTGTGCTATGAATAATCACATACAAAACATTTCTCATCAACAGTAACCTTCATTGAAACTGCTGGGTTGTAAGCTAAGTGTACACATTTCTCTATCCTTTTCCTCTTGCAAATCACTTGTGGATTTTTTATTTCTGTGGGTAACTGTCGAATTTCACTCTCTACCCTCTGAATTAGTGTTATTAGAAGGATACAGGTACACAATTGTAATAAATTCCTGGTGAGTTGTTCCTTTTTTGTCTTTGAATAAAATTTTCATTTTTCTTTCCTTTTCTTTTTTTTTTTAAAGATTTTATTTCTTTATTTGACAGAGAGAGATCACAAGTAGGCAGAGAAGCAGGCAGAGAGAGGAGGAAGCAGGCTCCCTGCCGAGCAGAGAGCCCGATGTGGGCCTCCATCCCAGGACCCTGAGATCATGACCCAAGCCAAAGGCAGAGGCTTAACTCACTGAGCCACCCTGGTGCCCAAAACTTTTATTTTTCTAATACCATTTTTGCCCAAAACTTTATTTTGCCTGGTATTGATACTGCTTTTTTCAGTTACTATTTTAGCAGCAAATTTTATCTTTCCCATCATTTTAAATATTATGTACATTTTCTTAAAAATAATATGTGGCTGTAATTCAAAAAACCAAATTGTGCTACAGTGTTTAATGAAAACCTGAAGTCCTCTTTCTTACTATTCCCCAAGCAAAACCCTCCAAGGTAAATGGGTAAAATTATTCTTTGTTTTGTTTCATATTTATCTTCATATTTTATAATACCATATTTAAAATATTATTTTTAACTTTTTTTCTAATTGTGGTGACACTACTGATTTCCAAGTATGGTAGAATTCACTTACACCTGCTCCTCAATCTTCCTATGGTGGACTGATAAAATTCTTGGTTAAATTATTACTCAGGGTTTGTATCACATGAATATTTCATAGGTTTACAGCTGAGAAATGATGCATTTACTTTTTTGTCTACTATTGTTGTTCCTCCTAGTATAATAACTATCTCATTTTTCTTAAAAAGCCTCTTACCTGGGCACCTGGGTGGCTCAGTTGGTTAAGCGACTGCCTTCGGCTCAGGTCATGATCCCGGAGACCCGGGATCAAGCCCCACATCGGGCTCCCTGCTCAGCGGGAAGCCTGCTTCTCCCTCTCTCACTTCTCCTGCTTGTGTTCCCTCTCTGGCTGTGTTTCTCTCTGTCAAATAAATAAAATCTTAAAAAAAAAAAAAAAAGCCTCTTACCGTTTCTACCTCAAACTTTTCAACATGATCGTATGTATTAGATAATCCATGTGTTCCTTTTCCTTTTTTTGTAGTGTACTGTCTGGAAGCCGCCACTCCTCCTCCACATTAATCTGGACTTTTGGGTTCAAGCTGATTTGTTAGTATTGTCTTTTCCCCTTCTTCCAACATTGGATTTTGCTTTTGCAGTCATTGTTATTCGGCTGCCTTTTCCTCCACCTTCTAAAAAGGATTTCTTTTTCTCCTGGCCCATTACCATACCACATCAACTTGTAGTCATTCAGTTAACCTCAAAATCCTGAAATAAGTACAAATCCTTTTTTTTTTGGTATTCAAACTATAAATTACAATGGAGAAAAAGTAAAAAGGCTGTTGAAGAGTTTTAATCCTGGGAGTGGTGTGTTCGGATTTATGCTATTTTTTTAAAAGATTTATTTATTGATTAGAGAGAGAGAGAGAGCGAGCATGAACGGGGGAGGGGCAGAGGAGGAGTGAGAGGGAGAGAATCTCAAGCACAATCCCTGCTGACTAGGGAGTCCACTGCGGGCCTTGATCCCATGTCCCCAAGATTAGGACGTGAGCCAAAATCAAGAGTCTGACACTTAACCAACTGAGCTACCCAGGCACCCCTGGGATTTATGTTTTAGACCATCAGTGGTTGCTGAGTGGAAAATGAAGAGGCAGCTGTGGACACATTTATTATCATAGTCCAGTCAGATGATGGTGTCCATCTGGAGTTGGGTGACAGTAATGGGGATGGAGAAAATGGGGTATATTCACAAGAGAGTGAACAAGCAGTGTGCATAGGGCTGGGTGATTGGTGGTATGGGGGCGTCAGGCTGGAGAGGACAAAGATGACTCCAGGGATTCTGGTTAGCTGGATGAGAGTGCCATTTACTGAGATATTACAGGTCATGGGGGGAGGAGGAGGGAGAAGAGAAGGATGAAGGATTCATTTACAAGTCGTGGTGATGTGACCCACTCTCTAGTAGCCCTTTTTTGTGTACATTTTCTAAAGGTGCTAAACTTAAAGCACTGGGTGACAGCTCAAAGTAGACTGATTCTGATGAAAGCATGATGGAAAGGCCTCTTGTGCCTGCTTGGCCCCTATGGGTGGCATTCCGTTAAAACTCACTCTTTTCAGGGACCAAATTGCTAACATAGAGTCGATGGTCTTAACTAGCCGCTCTGCTTCTTCTCTAGGTACCATTTCACATTGTTTTCTTTATCCTCTCCCCTTTACAAGGAGAGAAGATCAGTCTAGTTAGCAAGCAGATATGCTTGGAAACTAAGTGGAGTTATTCCAAAAATAAGATGGAAAACAAAATGTGGATGAGTGCAGAGCTCGAACTGAAAAAAACCTTCAAGAGAAAAATGCAAGAAGCCAACTTAATGAGCCAACCAATTTCAATAGGAAATCATTGGGAAAAGTATTTTTTTTTTTGAAGGACATGTAGGGATATTTCATCTTCACAGAGCACCATGCCACAAAGGCTACTGGGGGATGAAAAAGGTACAGACCTATTCAACAAGCAGAAGGGAGAGGGTTATGAAAAACAGGACTGTCAGGGATCTCTAAATCTCTCACAGTGAAAGAGGATCAATGATTCTTCGACTTATGCGCCTAAGTCATGCAGTCTTATTGAACTGCACACATACACACACACACAGACTTATAGCATGTGCCTTGTGCCACAGAGTAACAGAAGGACCATGAATGAGAATTTAGCATCGATCATTGACGCATGATTCGTGTCCTTATAGAAACAGAATCACGTAACAAAATGAGCCAATTCCCCCGCAGAACCCTCATTATCAAGGGAAGATTGTAAAAATAACATTTTCTTCCTTCTAAATCATGTGCAGACTAAATCACACATTTACAAATAAATTCAGACTGCCTTAGTGTCTGATAAATTTATAAGGAGTAAGGAGCAATCCTGAAAGATAAATCTCTCTCCCCTGAATTCGTGATTTGCATATACATTTCCCTGCTGCTATTATTTGTTTTACTATTATATTATTATTAATACTTACAGTCCCTTCCCCATCCATTATATCTTAATGAAGATGATGGCCTTTTAAAGTGGGGAGTAAAAAAAAATTAATTACTGGGTTTTTTTCTTCTTCTTCTTCAGATATAACGCAAAATGGTATGTTGACCAGGCAAGAAACCCCTAAAAAAGTGGATAGATACCTGGTTCTCACATATTGGAGTGTTCAGTGTAGAGAGGCAAAACATTCAGATGGCACAAGGGATCTCTCTTTTGTCTGTGAGACAAAATATAGTATGACAATGCTACAAATTTACTGAAAGAATTCCTGTATTCATGAGCTGGCTTTGGAGACATTGCAGCCCCAAAGAGCTGCTGGGTGAGTATGACTTCATTCTAATTCCACAGAAAGCAGCAAAAAACAGGGGAAAGATCAGGACAGGATGCTGATCGTCTAACACCTGGCCTCCAGTCACTTGAAAGTTCTGTGACATTGACAAGTATCAATTAATCTCACTTGAAACAGGGACAATGGTAACCGCTCCCTCACACTGTTGCGGTGGAAAGCACAGAATCCAACGTGCATGATCTGTAAATCAGAGCCAGGCATGTTTTTCCTTGTCTTCTCTTTCTTTGTGAGTGCGTGTTTCATCTGCTCATGCCCACGATGGTGGACTGACGCTGTTACTGGCTCATCCGTAAGCTTCACTTGGAAATGAATATTCTGATCATTTACATTGAGTGGGATTCCGCTGAGAAGGCTGGTGGAAGGGAGGGAAGCAAAGCAGACTTCTAGATTCTTAGAGAAAAAGCAAATACCGGTGGCTTGTGCTATAGTTCGGTACTACATGAGTTAGCTTTGCTGTTATGGCTTCAATGTTTCCCTGCAAGACGGGAAAATTTATGTTGGACACACTTGTAGCTTTAATTTCAGATTCTAAAAAGGCACTCTGGAGTCCGTGTGAGGAGGCATTGAGACTCAGAAGGCAGCCCATCTGTACTCCCTGATTTGTAAGCCTGTTGGTTCCCTTGTGGGAATTTTCAGAAACTCTGAGGCAAGAGGCCATAATTCTGTCAACACCTCACACCACAGGAGCAGGGCTTAGGACTTGATCCCTGGAAGCTGTTAAACAAGTACTATAACACTGGGATGGAACGGGTGGGCTTGGGGGGATCTGGGCCGCGGGCTGCAGGAGCCATGGTTTTGCAGAGATGTCAGCTGTCCAACACACCCGTGGTTGACGTGGCACTCATTAACGATGCCCGGTGGACAGCCCAGATCTCCAGGGAAGGGGGGAGCCCAACAGTTCTTGTTAAATCTCTGGATTGAAGCGGGGCATGTTCTCAGCTCTCTCCTAGCACTCCTAGGATGTTAAGTTATGTGTGGTTTTGTGTGTTCTGTAAATATCCAACCACGTGGTTGGGGTGATCACAACGAGAGAGTATTAAAATATTGATTGGACCCAGTCAGAGGGCCACGTGTATAAGGGTACCATTCTCTGGTGTGCTAGGTCCACTGTTCGCCTTTCTTTGCCCTGCCCTGGGCCCTGGGAGTCAGACCTTTAAGGATTTTATTGACTGACTCCCTTGCCCTCTGGCTTTGCGTTGGATGGTCTAACGGAAGCCCCCGCAGGATATCCACAGAAAGAAGAAACTGAGGCAAAGTGTTTCTCTGGTTCTGTCCCTGCAGGTGGCCAGTGGGAGGCCACAGCTTTGTTAGGTAAAATCTCCACACATCTCTCTGTCTTTGGTTCCAATAGCCCATGTTTCCCTCACGCCTTCAGTCCTACCTAAGGAAATGATAGCATACTATCCTCACCAGCCATGGATTACTACACTTTGTGTTTTTCTTATTCCTTACCTATGGATAGGAAGTAGTCCTTTTATTAAATTTTCTTCACATCCCAACTTGAGAGTACCATATTTTTCTTGCCAAGATTCTGATAAAGTAGGCAAGTTTGGATTGCTGTGGTCTTGCAAATGGGGGCAAACCTAAACTTCAGATGAGAAAAATCTGTTGGGTAGACTGCCATTCAGTCGCAATGACAACAGGGCCTCTTCTCTTTTCATTTTGTTCTCGATAGGAGTTGGTTCTTAGTTCTGTCTTAAAATGTCATATCCCAAATGCCTGGTTTTGTGGTGAGGTCCAAGTCATTTATTGAAAGGAGGTTGTAAGTACTGTTGCTTACTCTATAAGATGGTTTATTTGTGGTATTTATTTGGGGATAAGAAATGAGGTACTACTTTGGTAATGATAAAAAATAAAATCCCTTTCCCCTCTACTTTCCTTGTTTTTACACTTGTTTCCTTATTAATTTCCTATTGCTTAAACCTAGAGTAGGCATCTATCACTCAAAGCAGATTTAGGTCAGTATAGAGACTTGGAAAAGAATAAGAAGGGAAAGAAAAATCCAACCACTTTTCAACACTTATCAGCGTGAACACATTATAATATTATATCGTGTTTGGTGGTAGGGTGGTGTGGACCAGCCCACACAGAGGCATGTTGTTCTAGTCAAATGATCCATTTAAGTGGGCTTATCTGATTCCTCTGTATGATAATATCATGTTTTGAAAGTCTCAGCACATGCTATCATTTCTTTAAAAAGTACAGTATTGTATGCCTCTGTGTTTCTGGAGGTGCCTTAGTCCTAGACCTTTACTGCCACTCCACTCTTCCACATACTGCAAGCATCTGGACATTAAAATATCAAAGTATATTAGAATCAGCATTCTTGTGTTTTGAGGACATTGTGGCACCTCGTGATCCTAGTTTACTGATCTCCGTGCTCTCTTCTGTTCTGTATCCTTCCCTCCTCTCCTCCCTTGGGAATTGCTTCTTCCCCAGCTCCAACCATATCGTTACTCAGGAGCCCCCTTCTTCCATGGCTCTGCCTCACTCTGACCACAAGGCCAGATGATGGCCTTGACAAAGATCCGCCAATAGGAATCTTCCCCTGGGATTTTTGTGAATGGGAGAGAGGAAGAGTCAGTTCCTCTCGGCAGAGGGGAACCACAATTTGTAAAGCTCAAGCTCTGTTGGTGACCACTTTCCCTCTGAGAAAAGCCAGTTTTTGGTTTTTGAACCTAAAATGGACACTCCAAGAGAAGGGGGGTCCAAGTTGGTCCTTGTCATATTCAAGTTCTTGGTTACAACTCTTCCTGACACCCAGACACTTTCTGCCTTGCTCAAGTTTTAGTTGTTCAGATATCCTTCAATTCTGTGAGATGTACTTAGTATTATTCGTATGCTTCCCACTTGCCTAAGTCAGTTTTATTGTGGTCTCCATCAGTTATAATCAAAAGCATCTTCACTAAAACAAATGACTCTATATATTCAATGTACATTCACTCAACAAACACTTTCTGGGTAGTTATTCTAAGCCGGTCTTCCAAGAGAAGCAGTGTACTGTGAAACCTTGTTCTTATTTTCTGTGAGCTTACATCATGCTAGAAGAGGTAAGAATGATAATAGTAATAACAACCTTGATAATACAAACACTACAATGTTTTAGGCACTCACTGTGAGTCTGCTAAGTATTTTATATGCATGATTTTATTTAATGCTCAGGGTAATGCTATCTGTATGACATCACCTCTCACATTTTAGAGAGGCTCAGCAAGCTTGAGTCACATATGAAACAATGGCAGAGACAGAATTTGAACTCAGGACTATTGGACTTCTAGGTCCTTGCTCTTGCTTATTATATCTCACTTCCTATATGTGAGAAAAAGTATGTGTGACTTAAAGAGAAGTTGAGAGAAGGCAGAGGTCACATTCATTTGGACGGATCTAGGAAAGTTTGCTGGAGAAGGTGGTATTTAGACAGGCTTCCAAGGTTGTAATAGGATGTATCTGGGTAGAAAACACAATCCTGTACACCCTACACCCATACTTAAGAGTACTCACAATCGAGACGGGAGCAAGGATAAAAATAGGAAATAGCATCAATATCTGTCTTGGGCAGATCTGTCTTGGGCTGCACCTTATACTTTCAGTGCTAGCTCTTTCCCTCCTTCAAACTTGCCCTCCTAATGATTCTGCCAAGTGTAAAGAACTAATCTGCAATTCTAAAGATGCACAGCTGGAAAGATTTCATTTCTCAAGAATGAAAGCCAAGAAAATGTAGCCGTCTCAACTGAGCAAGTTCAGAAGTTAGTAAATTTGGAGTGAATATGTGCTTGCTGGACTGATGAAGTTTACTTGACTCATAATGGCTACACTGTGTTCCTGTTAGGCGCTCTGTGTGTTGGGAGTCTCCTTTTCCCTCTTCAGGCTCTTCCAAAGCAGGGCCTGCTGCATCCCCCCATCTCATCACACCAGCAGTCTGGCAGCCATTGTGATGCACGGTAAAGCTGATCTCTGGAAATATCTCAGGGGTTATAAACCCACAGATAAAAATATTTTTGATATACTCTGCCTCTCCCTCCCTAGGGTTAAACTGACATAGTTATTAGTAACTCCACCTCTGTCTATAAACTTTTTGGATCAAAACGGTCTACAGAGAATGCTTCTTGATTCTTCTTTGTAGTTATGTAGTACTCCTAGGCCAGTGAGTCCCCAGTGTGTTATAAAGAACTTGCTAAAGGATGCTTGTTGAGTGCCTGAAGTTTGCCAGGCATGGAGATATTGACCTATTATATCATCCCTTAAGTCCTAAAGTTCATAGTAATGACATGTGAGACTGAAGATTCAAGTAGGTTAAGTAGCATGCTGAAGGTCACACAGCCAGTAGATGGCAGAGCTGAAATCTGAATTTCCTTTCATAGGACACCAGGCCAGTGCCTTCACTGTGGCAAGCTGTTGGTAGGCAATATTATCTATTCTGTGGCTGGGGATAGTAAAATCTTCCTTACAGGAAGTTAAACCACTTGTAAGGTCACACTGCAAATCAGGGGTAGATCTTATCTATATCCAGGCACAGTAGTGTGGTTGTACCAAAGCAGACTCCTAAATAGTGTTGAATATCAGATTCTGGTCAGAAATAGAACACGCAGAGGTGAGAAAACATACTATTTTGGAAAAATAAAGACAAACTTAGAAAAATGCCTGAGTGTTTTTATTTAAAATGACTTGAGGAGGAGGAGGTGGAGGAGGAGAAGGATTCACAGCTGGTTATCATCAAGTTTCTTCCAAACTGGCCATTTGTTTTTGAAGGTATTAATATGGAGCTCAAAAGGAAGTGAACACTGGGAAGTTTCAGAAATAATTGATTGAACAGATGATGTGTAGGCTTGCTGCACAGAGACTCTTTGGAAAACAGACAATGACCTACAAGGAACTGGCAGAAAAGCGGCTTCCAATGCTATCATTATCTGAACTAGCCTGATGGATTGAAGGGCAAGAATCACATACTGGTGATCACTTACCAGTGATCTGTCCATTTATGGCTTGCGGTCTTACTTTACATTATTCTATGACTGAACTTAAAACAACTGCCTTTTTGTATCCATTTGGTAAGGTACCCAAGGCAAGTACCAGTTAACGGTACTTCCATTTTATATATAATGGTAGGAGAGTTGTCTCTTTGAAAGTAATGAAAAAGGAGGAAGCCCCAGCTAAGAAATAGCAAGGGTAATCACCTTGAGACTGAGATGCAGTTGAAAATTCATGTACTAAAAATTATAAACATCTGAATATCGTATCTAAGCTCTGTACTTTGTGTTTCTGACCTCGATCATGTGGGAGAATAACTTGATTGGCCTCAGAGTTTCCCTGTGTCAAGAAAACTTTCTCTCTTTAGACTTAATAACCAAGAAATCAACCTCAAATCTTATCGATAAACTACATGGAAACCCAGCTCCTGCACTGGATTGTAGTTCTCTTCCTTGCTACCCCCCACCACTTAATAGTATCATTCCAGTAATTCTCCTGTGTCTCTTTATTGTCAAATTTCCCCTCTCCTGAATCATTCACATCAGCATAGAAATATGATGTTAATATCTTCTACCTTAAAAACAAACTTACTTCACCCACAATTCATTCCAGGGACTTCCCCGTTTCTCTGCTTTCCATTCCACCAAAACTCCTAGAGGGTTGTTTCTGTTTGTGTATCTCCTCTCCACGTTAGTTGGTCTTTTCTCTCAACCACTATGCCTTGCCATACCCAACGGTCGATTCTCAATCATCTTGTTTGAGAAGATATTAGCTCTTCATATTCCTTAGAGAATTTTATGTTTCTTTTAGGAAACCACTTATTTTTGGGTTCTCCTCCTCTCTTATTGGATATTCTTTTTCGGTTCTGTTGCTCCTTTCTCCTCATGCACGTGACCTCTGTTAGAGTGTCCCCGAGTTTATTTCCTAGATTTCTCTCTCCCATCCACACCATCTCGCTGGGTGAGCCCATCCATTGTCGTGGCTTTAAATGGTATCTCTCTGTTGAAGATTTTCAAATTTGTTTCAACCCCAGATATCTCTCTTGAGCTCTGTACTTGATGTCCTCACTTGGCTCTCTATAAACATCTCAAACATGCATAAAGCCAAATTAGTGGATTGCATATCCACGAGCTTATCTACTGTAAACCTGCTCATCGTGTACTTACCTTCATCTCTGAAGACAGAAAGTCCATTCTTTCAAGTGTTTAGGCCAACAACTTTGGTGTTATTCTTAGCTATTCCTTTTCTTTTACTCCCAACTTTCAATCTGCTATCAAACACTACCAACCATACTACCCATATATATGCAGAATCTGACCACTCTTCATCATCCCTACTTGACTGTCCAAACCACTGCTATTTCTCATATGTAAAGTCTCTTACCTGGTCTCTTTGCCTTCACATCACTTCTTATGGTCTATTCCGCACATGGAAATTGGAATGATCCTTTTACTATGGTACACAGACATTTCATCCTTTTACTTAAAACTTCCAAATGGCTTCTTATTTCACTCAAGGGAGCCAAAATTTGAAAATGTACCTTAGAGACCAGTATGATCTTCTCCTACTCCTCATCAATTTTATGACCTCATTTCCTATCATTCTTCCTCTTGAACACTTTGCATGTATTATATACCCTCTTTGTTGTTCCTTGAACACAGCAAGAATGCTCTTGCCTCAGGACCTTCCCACTTGCTGTTCCAGATCAATCGTTTGATCTTTATACTGTTTATCATCCATCCCTCTGTCTTTCTCTCCATCCATTCATCTCCCTCCCTCCCATTCTCTCTCTCTTTATCTGTCAATCATTTGGTAGTCTTCTTTCAGTTCTGCTGTCAAGTATCATACCAGAAAGTCCTTCATTGACAATCTCTCTTGAAATAACAAACTGTACTTTTACCCAAACTTTACTTTCTTCCTTCTTTTCCTGTCTTATTCTTCCCCATAGCAATTACCACTACTTGCTATGATTATTTTCAATTTTCTGTTTTTCCTTATAAGAATGTAAGCTCCTTGAAGGAAGGGACTTCTTTGTTCTCTGCTGTTTTTTTCAGACACTAGAACCATAGCTGGGATGTACTGGGTGCTTAATACATATTTGTTGAATAAATAAATGAATCATTTCAAAAGAGTTGCAGGGAGAGACATTCTTTCTTATCATTGGACATGAATGAAGAAACTTATAGCCCTGGGAGGTATGCTACTATCTTGAAAATGCAAGGAAAGTTTTAGAAAATAAGCCTCTACCTTGAAAAGCAGAAAAGAAAGAAATAAGCTGTCTTTGATGGTCCCTTAAACACCACCTTATCCCTTCTTTCTTGCTAAACTAATTCCAGTTTAATTAGGTTTCCATTTCTCTAGGAAAATAAACCAAACTGCAGCTCAGGAATAAATCCTAAATATTTAGTGCCTATCTTGATATCTTCTTCCCCTTGCCAAATTATTGATATATTATGGGCATGTTACCCAATGTTTCCATAAAAGAGGAGGAATTGTTTGCTGGGGAGTTCTGAGAAAGGTTTTTTTATTCTTTCAAAGAGGAACAAGGTGGTCACAAATCCCCTGCATCAATTATCTTGCAATATCTACATGTAACTGCTGGATATTGTGGTTGCGACTTTGGGACTGCAAAAGGAGTTAGCAGAGAAGAATGCTGACCTGATGAGGATGATATACCTATTGGAAAGACCAAAAGAACCATTCTCCCTGCCCCCTCCCAATTTTTTTTTTTTTTAGAGAAGTATGTTTACCTTTTATTATTTTTTAAATTTTTTATTTAAATCCAAGTTAGTTAACATATACTATATTACTTTCAGGGGTAGAATTTAATGATTCATCAGTTGCATATAACATTCACTGCTCATTACATCAAATGCTCTCCTTAATGCCCATCACCCATATACAATTCAGTATTACTCAGCCATCAGAAAGAATGAAATCTTGCCATTTGCAACATGAATGGAACTAGAGGGTATTAAGCTACACGAAATAAGTCAAAGAAAGACAAATACCATATGCTTTCACTCATATGTGGAATTTAAGAAACAAAACAGATGAACATAGGGGAAGGGAAGGAAAAATAAAATAAGGTGAAAACAGAGAGGGAGGCAAATTGTAAGAACCACTCTTTTTGATGATGGAATGGACTTACTGAATTAACTTACCTTAGAGATACCTTATCTTGAAATTTATGGTTATGCAAAGTGATAATGGGTTTTTTGGTGGTGGTGTTGGGTCATTTGGGTTGGTGTTTTCATTACATGTAGTGAAAAGTACCCTAATACACCAAACTATTTCTCAAATTATCAATTAGGTCAACCAATAAAATCTTTTTACTTTATAAGCTTATTTAAGATGGCTTTTCTTCTACTTGTGACCAACAGAGCACCTGAGACTGTTATCCAGAGGTCCCTACTTAAACCACAACGCTCTCTAGAATTGTTTTAGATAAATTTATTTCCATTTACTAGGGGTTAGTAATAGGGTGGTGAAAGCATTTTTTAGTGATTTTTGGTATATGTTCATGTAGTTACAACCACCATGCTCTTACTTACCATAGGGACACTTCAGTGATTATTTGAGTTTTATTTCTGTTTAATTTGTGTTTGTTGTGTCAGGAATCAACATCCTTTCTCCAGACCCCGTAGCTGTGTTCAGTAGGTAAAAATGGGAGGCAGCAGTGGTAGTCTCTGTAAATGTCTTCCTCTTGGCACAACTATTAAGATGGATCTAGAAGTAGGGTTTTCTCCTGTGCTGATTCTTCTTTTGTATTGACCTAACACATGGTATTGGCAGTCAGGAAAGAATGAGGTTTTCACAAAAACCACAAAGGTACTTACCTGGGAAGGGGTCTGGATGGGCTACCGTGTTTTGGTTTTATTTCTATATGGCTTAGAAAAATGTTCATAAGGTTTGAGGTTGCAGGAGGAATTTGGGACTAGGAGATTTGGAAACTGAAATCTAAGCATTTCTTCCTTGCCTCACCAGAATACTCTAGAAACAGCACCGATGATTCTAGATCTTTTAGTCATTCCCCAAATTGGACAGTTTCACCAAACAGTGGGAAATGTAAATACTGACAATAGTCTGTTTTCCCTAAATCTAAATTCTCCACTTTAAAATGCTATTTTTGGGGCGCCTGGGTGGCTCGGTTGGTTGAGCAACTGCTTTCGGCTTGGGTCATGATCCTGGAGACCCAGGATCAAGTCCCACATTGGGCTTTCTGCTCGGTGGGAAGCCTGCTTCTCCCTCTTTCAGTCCCTCTGCTTGTGTTCCCTCTCTGGCTGTGTTTCTCTCTGTCAAATAAATAAATAAAATCTTAAAAAAAATAAATAAAATGCTATTTTCTTTCTGAGACTACTCCTTTTTTTAAATGTATGCATCTTAAAAATATTTTTTTTGTAGGAAATGATAAAGATAAATGGGAGGTAAGTTTCTGCTTTTGCTTTTTGTTTATTTGGATAAATATAGGGTTGGCGAGATGAATTAAGGGTGGTCAGAACTTCTTTGACATCTTTTCCACTGAGAAGCAGAGTTTGCTTACCTTCTCCTTGAACCTGGACTGGCCTGCAACTCCTTGGCCAGTAGAATGTCACAAATGTGAAGTGATGCTGATTTAGAGACTACTCTAAGAGGACTGGAATCTTCCATCTTGATGTCTTGCAGACCCAGGCCATCATGTAAGAAGTTCAACTATCCTTCTGGATAGACCATGTGGAGAGACCCTACACATACAGAGAGAGGGAGGAAAACCCAGCTGAGACCCACCTGATGGCCATCCTTGTCAAAATAAGAAGTTTGTGAGTGAAACCTTCATAGACCCTTCAAATCAGCCATGTTTTCAGGTGAGTGTCACTTCAAGATGCTAGTGGACACCACTAAAAATGGGAGAATTGGCCAGCTGAGCCCTTCTAGAATTTCTGACCCACAGAATCATGAGATAAGACAGAATGGCACTTTTTTAAAGCTACTATATCTTGAGATAAGACAGAATGGCACTTTTTTAAAGCTACTATATCTTGAGATAAGACAGAATGGCACTTTTTTAAAGCTACTATATCTTGAGATAATAATATCTTGAGGTAATCAATAACCAGGATAGTTGGTAATCCCGCTTTTGGGGAAATTTTACTTATGCAGGAGATTGAAAATTCTTGGAAGTTTATAATGGTGACCTAACTTTATGGAAAACAGGTGCTGTTTCTAATTATAAGAAATATGTTGAGGGGCCTCTGGCTGGCTCAGTCCTTAGGCATCTGCCTTTGGCTCAGGTCATGATCCTGGAGTCCCAGGATCGAGCACTGCATCGGGCCCCCTGCCCGGCGGGAAGCCTGCTTCTCTGTCTCTCACTCTCCCTGCTTGTGTTTCCTCACTAGCTGTGTTTCTCTCTGCCAAATAAAAAAAATAAAATCTTAAAAAAGAAGAAAAAAGAAATATGTTGAAAACTATGCGATACTTAGATAAAAATTTAGCAAGAAAAGTATGAAGTCTAAATGAAGAAAGCTATAAAATCTCATTGATGGACATAGACAAGAGCTGGTCACTTGGAAAAAAATTCTATATTCTTGCATAAGATGCCTTAATAACTCTTAAATATTTTTTATAAAATAAATGGGTTAGGTGACATTTAACTAGGATACCCATGGATATGTAGTTTGTCAAAATTAGATAACAACATGTTAAAAATTATTTGGGAGATTAAAAATGTTAGACAAGCCAAGAAAAGTATGAAAAAGAATGGTAAGGTAATACTAGCATCATTAAATTTCTGGATATTTGATTAAAAATTAAATATACAAATGTTCTATAAATTCATGGAACTAAAACCTTGTGGTGATGGCCTATCTAAAGAAAAACAGATCATTAAAAGAGAGACCTTAGGTACAGATTCTCATATGCTTGAGAATTCGATTCATAATAGTATCTACTAAAATTAAAAACGTGCCAGTCTTGGGAATAAAAGCACCAATATATGTAAGGCTATGTGGCCAGATTATTTAGTGTTGCATTATTTGCAGTACTGAAGAAAATTGGGGAAAAAATGAAATCCATCAGTAGAAAAAAAAAAAAGAAATTTGCTGATCCATACCAGGGAATATTGTATAGCCGCTAGAAGGAATGAGATTTTTAGTAGCCAATTTGAAGGGATTTCCAGGATGTATCATCAAGTAAGAAAAATAAGGGGAGGGAAGCATATATACAACGACCCCAGTTTCATGAAACAACAACAAAAATGCCACTCCTCATTACCATTATGTTATTTAATGATTTTATGAGCAGGGAGAAATGTATGGAAAATACATACAGATTGTTGATCTCATTGGTAAGAGACTGGGCAATATGTCTGGGATTGGGAACTTAAATGGTAGCATTTCAGAAGATCTTTACTTTCTGTACTGTTTGACCTTTTTTTCAACTTAATTATACTTATTCATTATAAAATCTACACGTTTAACATAAAAAAGTTATTGTTTGGTTAAATTTTTAAATTTTAATACCAGTAGAGTTACATACAGTGTCAGTTCCAGGTGTACAATATAGTGATTCAACAATTCTTTGCATTACTCAGTACTCATCATAAGTGTCTTCCTTAATCCCCACGCTGCCACCCACCACATCTCTGGACATCATCTGTTGGTTCTCTATAGGCAAGAGTCTGTTTCTTGGTTTGTCTCTCTCACTCTTCTTTTCTCCTTTGCTTGTTTGTTTTTTTCCTTAAATTCCACAAATGAGTGCAATCATCATGTCTGTCTTTCCTGGACTGACTTATTTCACTTAGCATTATGCTCTCTAGGTCCATCCATGTTGTTACATGTGGCAAGATTTCATTTCTTTTAATGGTTGAGTAACATTCCATCATATCTGTATCTATATCTATATCTATGTCACATCTTCTTTATCCATCTATCAATGGACATGGGCTGCCTCTGTCATTTGGCAATTGTAAGTAATGCTGCAGTAAACATAGGGGTACATGTGTCCCTTTGAATTAGTGTTTTTGTATTTTGGGGGTAAATGTCCACTTGTGCGATTACTGGATTATAGGGTAGCAGAAAAATTATTTTAGTACACATTTAGTGAATATCCATTTACTATTAAAAGTACATGCATGTAATCCAAAAAAAATCTATGAAAGTTATGTTAATAACTTTCAGAATAAAAAAGTAATTTGGCAAAGAGGCTAATTCATTCCAGAGGAATCAAGTGAATCCTTTTTTTTTCATTATTAAATACTGCCGTGTGTCACAAATATAAACCAGTTTCAAAAATTGATTATAGAAAACATGAAATAGTGACTAACACTTTAAAAAGCTGGTTGTTTCACAGAAATGCCACATGTAAAATTTTGCAAGTGACATCACCTAGGGTCATGTGATGAGTCCTGATCTGCCTACAGTGGTCTTGGCTCCAGGATTCGCACATCAGAAGTTTATAAATAATTAGATACTAAAACACCTCAAATGGGAATCTTCATCTGCACCTTAAAAGCTAAAGAAATAAAAGGGAAAACTTAAACAGCTACCCTAAGCGAATGGCAGGAAGAAATCATATCACCGTTAAATGATGGGCTAATGAGTGTATGCTAACCCATAAGCATTAGTCACAGGCGAATGCCCCCTTGATTGGTGTGCTTGCTAAACACATCATTCTAGAACTGCCAAGGAACTCAACTTTGGCAGGAAGAAAAGGAAGGTTTAGGTGTACGCACCGTCACAAAGATGTTCTCATTAGATGTGATTGATTGATTGATTGATAGACTGTCTCATTTCATAAACTTTAATTGAGTAAAGTTTGAATAAAAAAGTGAGTAAAGCTGCTGTAAATAAATGATGCCCTGAGACCTTGGGAGGACAGGAAGAAGATAAATCGGAGAGGGCCCCATAGCATAGAAAGTGGAAGTAGAGTTATAAACAAGAATATTACAATCACACTATGTATGAAACCCAAATTGGTAACACTGTTTCTCTGAGAAAATGACTTCTGACACATTCCTGAAATCCTATGGAATAGCTTGAACATACCTCATCTTAACCATGCACACTTGACCAATAATTAAATCAGTTTTATTTCTAGAGCTGCGCTCTATTAGAGTCCATCGATTTGTCAGGTTCTATTACCTCCCAATGGGTGTTCGGTGATTCAAAGAAATGAATTGACAAGCTTCAGGCCATTTCTATGAGCACAAGTTGCCAAGACTTCCCAAACTGCAGCGAGAGTTTCAACAGAGGGAAGAGAGGGAAAGAATCGTCTCCACTGGAACATTCTGTTCTTGTATCTCAGAGGGTGTTCAGGGGTCTGAAATTATTAGCTTCTTTCCATTACATGCATGCGAACAAGGAAAGCCTTCTGGTCCTCAGGCTTTCTGATCAATCTTCTGTAAGATGCCCAATTTTTCAGAATAGGGTTAAAAAATCTATCTTCGATTTATATCCATTCCTATTTACTGTGACATATTCAGTCATTAAAAAAAATGCACTTTGTTTTTCCCTCTTTGTACTTGTTCATCCCCCCCCCCCCATCTGTATTAGTCTGCTAGGACAGCCGTAACAAAATATCACACTGGCTTAAGGAACAGAAAATCTGTTTTCTCAGGAGTCTGAGGCTAGAAAGTCCAAGATCAAAGTGCTGGCAGGGTTGTTTTCTCCTCAGGGCTCTTCCCTTGGCTTGTGGACCACCATCTTTTCTCTGTGTTGCCAAATCCTCTTCAGCGGCTCCGCATCGCATCCCTGGGGTCCTTCTTAGAAAGATAGGGGTCTTATTGGATTAGGGCCCCACCCTTATGACCTCATTTAACCTTAATTACCTCCTTCAAAGACCTATACAAATACAGTCACATTTGGGGTTAAGGTTTCAACATGAATTTGAGGGTGAGGGGAGATACAATTCAACCCAGCCCGCTCTGTCTCTGTATGTTTCCCTCTCGAGCCCTATCCTACTTCACTTTTTTTCTGCTTTGTGTTAATCCTAAATTTGGGGAGGGGGTTACACACATTTCCTCAGAGCCAAAGATGGCCCCAGTCGAGTCCTTCATGCTTTAGGAAGGAAAGTTCACCAAAATGGAGAGACAGTGTAGGTCCTAGCTAGGGTGTATCCAAAAGATAGCTTTGTTTGTTTGTGTTTGTTTTGTAACCCTTCCTTTTATTGGAGGAGGGGAGATTACATTTTGACTTAAAGAGCTGTTGTAGCTTTTCATTTGGGAACAAAAATTGTTTACAGAATGCCTCTTTTTTAGTTGTTTTTTTTTTTTTTTAAGATTTTATTTATTTATTTGACAGAGAGAAACACAGCTAGAGAGGGAACATAAGCAGGGGGAGTGAGAGAGGGAGAAGCACACTTCCCGCCGAGCAGGTAGCCCGATGTGGGGCTTGATCCTGGGACTCCAGGATCATGACCTGAGCCGAGGGCAGTCGCCCAATGAACTGAGCCACCTAGGCGCCCCTCTTTTTTAGTTTTTAATCAATGTTAGTTTTTTTTTTTTTTGCTTTTATTAACTTTGTTAAGATAATTGTCATTGAGAAGATATTTCTGAGAAGTGTAAGTATATTAGAAAAAAATCATAATATCTCTTAAAGCAGAAATGGGGATTATAATTGTCAATGATGAGCCAAGAATACTTCTAAAGATTCTCAGTTGTACTGTGGATGCCACTGTCCTAAGACTTTCTGGGCCATGGACAGGGCAAGCGGATCTTCTTAGTATCGCAGATACTAGTGTTCGCTTTCACCAGGGTTCTGTGAATTTATCCGATTGCATGTGCTGTTTTTTTTATTTTTTGCACATTTCCTCAAGGCTTAGATAAATATTTGCTCACTTTTGTCTTCTTAGACTCATTGACATCTTTCCCTTCTGATCTGTGGTTTTATAGCAATGCAATATTTCTCCATCTTTTTTCCCTCTTTGTTCCTCACCAAGCAGGAATTCAGAGACATGAAAATACTGAATATGGGCAACATTATACCAACAACTGTTTCCACCTAGAGTCATCAACTCAGCTGCCCATAATTCCCTAGGAGTTCATTGTTTTCAGTGTAAACAGCTTGTTTATATGTTTTGTTTTAAATGTAGAAATCTCATTTATAGCTAGCTGGTTTTGCTAGATTGGAGAAATTTACTGTCAGAAAGACTGGAGGGGACATAGGAAATTTATCTATTGACTGAACTTTGTAAGTAGCAGTCCACCGTGGTAATTTACATTAAAGAAAAAAAAAAAACAGCATGGGGCTGCCCTGGGATTTACAGGCGCTTTTGTTAGAAAGGAAAATATCATACACCTGACCAAAAGGGATTGAATGGTTCAATGCACCAGCATTCTTTTCATCGGTAAACAGAAAAATCCAGCAAGTGAGAAATGAAACACTGATTTGGTTTAAAATTGAAATCTCTCAGATAAATTTTATACTTATCTCGAGTATCAAAGAGTTTTATGTTCAAAATATACCGCTTTGAGCTGGAGTAACAGGGGAGCACCTTGTGCTACAGGCTTGGTTAGCAACATATCTGGGCTTGTAAAGCTTGTAATTCAGTGGAAATAGGCAAAGATATACTTGGAACATTAGAGCTTAGAATTTGTAAAGAACGCATGTATTTGTATACACTGTCTCTTCAGACAAGGGAGGGAGTCCCATAGCAGAGTGAAAGCTGGGTTTACCCACTAAAACTCTGGGAATTAGCTGTGCCTATTGAGGTGTTGAAACTCAGAGGAAGCTAAAGGGAAAATTAAGTGGAACAGAGTCAGTAGTGCGTTGGTAAAATCTAGGTGGTGTTTAAAAGTTGCTTTAAAATTTTTTGTTTTGTTTGGGAGGTAATTAGTAGATTTTATGACTCCAGGAGCCTTTGTAGACCATGGTAATTAACAAACAACAGTTGTTAGCCATTGCCTAACTCTTGGGAAGTCTTTAACACATGCTAATTTCCTTCCCTACTTTCTTACCTCTTAGAGGCCTTGATTTGAGAGAAGGTAATGAGAAAATAACATAAACTGACCAAATTAACTTAAGCTTTGATTAGTAGATCTTTTCTATTTCCCATATATTTTTAATATAAATGTGTAATCACTTAGTTTTTACACACACGTAGAATGTTGCATGTGTGTATACATATGGGTTGATATGATATGAACATGGGATTTTGGTCATCTGTATTTTTTATTGAAATCAAAGGAGTTAAGATTTTAAAATAATGAATGCTACATTCTCTAGGTGTGGGATCTAAGGAATTGGGTTAGCACAGGAGATTACAGTCTTAGAATGTCATTCTGAAAGGGGACCTAGAGATCATCCATCTAATCCCCCTCCATCGTTTTTCAGATGAAGAAACAAAGACTGATAAGGTGAATTGATTGGCCTTAATTTGTCCATGTTAGTGTCTTCAATGGTGGCAAATCTTTACTAGAAACAATGAAAAGTCATTTGGAGCTAGTTCTAATGGATATATCACTGATAATGTTAGATATCAGTCTTGGAGCAAAAATCTTCATGAAGCTCATAGCAACCACCGAGACAGTGGCCTGCTCTGTCTTCTCTCTCTGCCTCAACTACCCTGGAAGAAAAGAGTGGCAAAAACCTTTAAAATACTGTGTATGTATGACTGGAAGGAAATGCCCACCTTTCTAGGTTTATTCTGAATGATGACTCTCATTTGAATGTGTAAGTTCCAGTGTGTATGTGTGTTCATTTTTGGTCCTGTTTTAATTAGGGACATTATTTGAATTTTGTCTCTTGTAGGAGGATGACCTTGGACCTTGGGCAAATACCCCATCAGTGTTGATTTTTGTCGTCTGGAAGTTGTGCAACTGAGAACTCATAGATTAAACACAAACAAAGCTCTTCTTTTTGAATTTGAGCAGAGTTGAGACACAATGTTGCATTATTTTCAGATGTACAACATAGTGATTGAGCTTGTTTCTGTGTTGGGCTGTGCTCACTACAGGTATAGATACCATCTGTTACCAAACAATGCTAGGATAAGATCAGTGAGTCTATTTGCTAGGCTGTGCCCTTTGTTCCCGTGACTTATTCATTCCTAACTGGAAGCCTGTATTTTCCTCCCCCCTTAAACCTATTTTGCCCATCTCCCAACCCCTCCCTTCTTACAACCATCAGTTCTCTGTATTTATAGCTTTGATTTTGCTTTTAAAACTCTTCTCTTCTTCTGTAAAGCAGGAAAGAAAAAAAATGTTATTCTCTGATTATTTTCAACTATTTTAATAATATTCTTAGTGAGCAACTCTGAGTTAAAGATCTAAAAATATGTTCAAACAATTTTCTTGGCTTATTGACAATAATTAGCTTTAAAAGTCTTCTTGGAATGTAATGTTCCAATTGTCTGCAAATCAAAACATATTTATAGGTAATTCAGAGAATGGATAATACGTTACTGCAGTTTTATCTGGTAAGTCGGTAACATTTGTATTTGCACCTGTAAAAATCAATTCCACGAGTCTATCATAGTAAGTGCACTTTTTTTTTTTTTAAGATTTTATTTATTTGACAGAGAGAAACACAGCCAGAGAGGGAACACAAACAGGGATAGTGGGAGAGGGAGAAGCAGACTTCCCGCCGAGCAGGGAGCCTGATGTGGGACTCGATCCCGGAACTCTGGGATCATGACCTGAGCCGAAGGCAGTCGCTCAACCAACTGAGCCACTCAGGCGCCCCCATAGTAAGTGTACTTTGTCATTTACCATTTCTTTTTTGTTGTTGTTGTTAAATATTTTATTTATTTGACACAGAGAAACAGAGGCAGAGGAGGAACACAAGCAGGGGGAGTGAGAGAGGGAGAAGCAGGCTTCCCGCTGAGCAGAAAGCCCGATGTGGGGCTCGATCCCAGGTCTCCAGGATCATGACCTGAGCCGAAGGCAGTCGCTTAACCAACTGAGCCACCCAGGCGCCCCGTCATTTACCATTTCTAACTGAACAGAGATAGCTAACTGCGTACCCAATATTCATTTCTCCCCTTTTTCCTGGGCAGTGTGCTCAGTTGGGGAAAACAGTAAGAACAGCCACAATATTTCTTTGCCCGGGCCAATGAAATAGAAGCTGAAGATTTTTGGGAAGTGTCTTCAAAGACTCATATCCTTTTATTCTTACCCTTTTCTTTCTATCAGCTACCTGGAATGTAGTTGTGATAGCTGGAGTTCTGGCAGTTATCTTGGAGCATGAAGTAACATTTAGGGTAGGTGCCAGTGCCAAATGGGGTAGGTTAGAAAGGGAGGTGGAACTTGGGTCTCTGATGGGTCCTTTGGAGAGTGCTGGAGAGCTTACCTTTAGGTTCCTTTCATGTGAAAGAAAAATAAACCCATATGTTTCTACATGACCATCACCTTCGACTTTCTGTTCTATGGAATGGAATATAGCTTCTTTTTATATACTGTTTTATTTTGTCAGTATTTTTGCCAGCCCAAGAAAGTCTTCTAGGTATCTGTCACTTGTCCTAAAAATACAGTCATTTAACCATCTATCTAAACTGATGTCTTCTACTATACTTTTTGTGCATTGTTGCAACCGTGGTACTCTTCCTGATCCTGCCTTCCACATGACTTATTTTCATCTATTTGCAATTATTTATACTACAGATGTTTTAATCCTCTGTATTGGACATCTTCAAATGTAGGTGTGTTGCAAAAAACTGACTTCAAAAAAGAGGAAATACAGTGCCAGCTTATGGCTTGCAAATATAAAAGTTTCTTATTCCAAGCCTTGCTCACGGCAGAGTATGTTAGAGCCAGGGCAGCTGGTCCTGTGTTTTTGCATGTTTGTAGTTTGTTATTTCCATTTGTAAAGATATAGTTAAAAATTTAAAAGTAAGTGAAACAACATAGAAATAAGAATGGGAAAGAAAACATTTAGGAAGAGCTTGACAATCCCACATTTTAGAAGGGTTAAATAATTTCAATGAAGGATAATATAATGAACATTTTAAATACAACGAAAGTGAGTTAATGTCTTAGAGAATAATGCATAATAGTGACAAGTCAGTGTTCAGGAGTGCTTAATATCCTGCAGATCTCTGAGTTACCAGACTTACGAAGTCTCACTGTGAGCCTACTGAGAACTTGGATTTAATTAAAGATCAATGGGGTGAGAGGACAGGGAGGAGCATGGTCTTCTCACCAAGAGATGTTTCTATGGCTCAAAGATGTTTTCATTATTCTATTTTATGTATTTTCAGTATACACAATAATTTTCAGGAAGGCAATTCATTCATTCACTAAGAGTCACCTCTCTCATGTTCTTGTTTTTGATCAGAAATATACTTTGTTACTAAATATAAAGGAAGTCCTCAGATCTTTACCTCATCTGCCTGTGGCCATAAGGAAGACAATATTTTCTTTAATACTCAGGTTACAATGACACAGAGAACTTAACCTACCAGTTTACCTGGGTGTCCTGTATCTTTTCTCTCGGTTTCCTTTCCATATTCTAGGGACTCCTGGAGTGTTGTTGTTTTTTAATCAATCATTGTTGCATGTTAAGGATTTTGGTCACCAATTTCAATGTGTGGGGGTGCTGGGGGTTCTCACACTAAAGAGTTCTCTAGCCAGAGCCAGGTGTCCTAAAATTTGTCAAGTTAAAATCAATGAATCACCAAAGTAGTAGTTAGTAATATTTTATTGTGTAACACCAAAAGACAATTTGCAACTGAACACACTCAAACCCAAACATAGAATGAAGCTCAGGGGTTTATTGCTATAAAGCATCTTATGTACTGAAAAGGCAATGACTATTTATTCTTCACAGTGATTGGTTATAATATTAGAATTTTCTTTACAATTTTTTTTATTAAGTAATGTCTATATCCAACTTGGGGCTCAAACTCACGATTCCAAGATAAAGAGTTGCATGATCCACTGACTGAACCACCCAGGTGCCCCTAGAATTTTCTTAAATGATATGGAATCGGTCAGTGGTTACCCCGTATCAACCTTGGGAAACAGCTCAAGTTTTGATCACAATTTCGAGCTATAAGCAAGACATGACCAAGTCAAGTTAGCCTTGCGAAATGAGCAGAGTTCAGCTTTGCTTGTGTGACTAACCTGGTTCGTCTGCTCAGGGGATTTTCAAGGTTGGTCTCCATTTGCTTTTGATTTTCACAATTCGCGCATTCAGGTCATGCCCTCAGCAGGCTAGACCAGCCATTGTTTTTGGTCACCACCACTGATGCAGGCAGGCTGAAGAATCACGTATTTGCTGTTTCTCCTGTTGAGTCACCAGCCTGGAGGGCTCTGTAGTCACCATCATTATTGATGTGGTTATTGTTGATTTTGTTGATTTCATCCAGTTGTCTGTTCCTGAGGGATACCATTTGGCATGTGAGGGGCTGCCAGCAGGCATTGAAAGCCCTTGGAAGGATCCAACACACCACAGAGGTTCATATGCTGAGCAGAAGGAAAATAGCCAAGGACAGAAAAATTCTCCAGAGCAGAGATTCCCTGGTGCCAAGATTTAACCATTAAAGAAATCAAATGGGTTCTACTTTCTGAAAAAGTTATTTACCCAGGCACAACATGATGTATTAGCAATCACACAGCCTCGGGATTACTTAGGACAGGATGAGTACAGGGACGTTTTCCTTCAAGAGGAGATGCTGCAGGTGCGTTTTTACTATATGATAGCCCCATGTGATGTGAGCAGTCTGATCATTTAATGAGAGGCATTTCTATGGAAATGAAAGAAAAACAGAAGGTAATAGTTGGAGCAAATTGTAAATTTAGTGTCTGAGTTTGGACAGCAGCCAGCTGAGAAGATTTGTGGGTGTCAGGTTCTAAGCATCTTCAGATGGAGAGAGGGCAGGCGATGGCAATCGGACAGAGTGTCCTGGTTTGCAGAGTGAACATCTGGTGAGCTTCCTGAGCGGCTGCATAGCAACGGGCGTGAAGATGGTCCACACTTGAGCTGCTATGGCGATGTCTCTGAAGTGTATGCTAAGTTGTCCAGCTTTAGCTGGCGTGGTTTTAGGGAAAGGACAGTGTTGGTTTTTTTCCTACTGATTCCAAGTCAAGAGAGTGGGAGAAAATTATGAATGTTAATTTGGAGAGTTCTATACAAATATTGGGGGAAACTGGAAGAATTCAGGATGCAACCCAGTTTACAGATAGAAAACCGAATCTCAAAGACAATGAACAGCACTAGAATCTGATGTCTACAAAGTTGTGTTACTAAAATTTAATTTTTCTCTCTATAAGCATCTCCATTTCCATCACAGGTAACCACAGTTAAGACTGGCTTAGTTGGAAATTAAGTCTAGTTTTAATAAATTTGGCCTGATTATTTATAGAAATGCAGCCAGAACATTTGAAATCTGAAATCTGAAATCTGAAATCTGCTTTGCTGGTAATTTTCCTACAATGTCTTGGATTGGAATTTCAGAAGGCTGTTGCCTAGGAAGCCAGGACAAAGACTTGTCCATTTGTGTCCTGTTGCAAGGAGAACAGATTCTTACTGAATTTATGCAAACACATATATTGTCATGAAAAATAGGAATATTTAATAAAAGTTTCTGCATTCCAGCAGGTTCAAGTAGAGAGAAACAGTAATTGTTTTATCTTTGTTCACAAAGGTCTATTTTTTCCTTTGGCCTTTGTGAGCAAAGTTTTGGTTATCTCTGGGGGTATTTACATTTCAAAGACATGATAAGATTTACAACTTCAAGGGACTGAGGGAGAAAATGTGAATTTTCTCCTAGGCATTTTGCTGCATTTGTTATTTAAAATTTTCCTTTGCACTAGGGGTTGGATGGCATGGGGTGTTTCATCAATCACCGTAATAACCTCAACTTATTTTCATTGCTTTCTTGGAGAGTTCAACTCCTAGCATCCTAATCAGGCTTTGTCTTAAGCACCTGGATCTTAATTCATAGCATCTTGGGCTCTCCTAGCTTTGCAAAATGGCACACTGAGTTCTCCACGGTGCAATTCTGGTCTCCCACCTGTTGGCCAGCCCTAGACTGGCAGAGTAGTGAACACCTGCATAACCTTCTCTAACCTCTGCTCTTCTTCCTCGCAGTGAGTTGTTTTTTATTTTATTTTATTTTATTTATTTGACAGAGAGAAACACAGCCAGAGAGGGAACACAAGCAGGGGGAGTGAGAGAGGGAGAAGCAGGCTTCCCGCCGAGCAGAGAGCCCAATGTGGGGCTCGATCTGGGGTCTCCGGGATCATGACCTGAGCCAAAGGCAGTCGCTTAACCAACTGAGCTACCCAAGTGCCCTACAGTAAGTTTTTTAATGTGGCATGAAACATGCTTATTCATAGGCCCACACATCTTTTGTCTCTCTAGAAATAGCTAAAAAAGAAGACAAGAAGCTGATGCTTAGCATTTAATGCTTATCTTATTTGGAAATGATTTAGATACTCAATATCTGTTATTTAGTTTAGCTTAGTATAAACCTTTATCTTATTATGCTTGATTAGACATCAACGGCTGTCATCTTATACGTTTCTTGACAAATTTTAAGGTTACACCTGCTTTTACTAAACCAACTAACTTAAACTAGCTTTTCGGTATCAAAGATTATCCCAGATTATATGAACTTGAAAAACATTTAAGCTAGTTTGTATATTTCTAAGCTTATACTTGATTTATGTAAGTCCTTAATGTTCTTTAAACCAATTAAATAGAGCTTTTTACCAATTAATTTTGGCAATACCATCTGGAAGTAGAAAAATACTATGTGTCTGTAACACACACACACATACACACATACATAAACATACAGACACACACAAACAGAGATCTTACAGTTTTTATTATAAAAATTTTAACCATGTCTCAGGTGTAGGAGGGGGAGAAGCTAGTGCAGAGGGCTTGCATCCGAACAGGCTTGACCTATTTGAGGGACAGCAAGAAGGATGGGGTAACTAGATATCATGAAGAAGAAGCTGGAAAGAAAGGCAGGGGCCTGAGTTTTTAGCTTTTCTGTGGGAGAGGTCACAAGTTTGAGTTTCATTGGAAATGGAGCCCCTGGGGTTTGATGCAGGGGAGTGATTTATATTTCAAAATGATCACCCTGGCTATTATGAGAAGCATGGACAATTGGAAGTATGGAAACAAGACATCAGTTTGAAAGTGGTTCTTTTAGCCCAAGTGAGAGAAAATGGTGGTTGGAGTAATGTTGAGTCAGTGTAAATGTAGATCTTACTTGAACGTGCTTGGTGTGAGTAAAATAAAATGTACAAAATGTACGAACATGACATTTAACCATGCTAAGTGTGGTTCTTAGGAGGTGTTCCCTACTGACATGATATATGCAAAATATAAAGATATTAAAAGAACTTCAGAGCTATAAGCTTTAAGGAGGCATCAGACCTAGGAATAGTGATGTGAATGTGGCAATGAAGACTGGGAGCCTGGCATTTTGTTACCCAATTAATGTTTCTGGGTTAAAAAAAAAAAAAACACAACCCAAATTTTTATGTTTTTTTTTCCCTCTCAATCATGGATTTAATAGTCATAATGCCTTGCTTACAGCTAAGAAAGTTTCCTATGAATTTGCATAGGACCAAAAAAGAAAAAGAGCTGAGAATTAAGCTGACGTCCATCTAAGAATGTTCTGGAAGAGTTTAGGTTGTGTGGAAGGATTAGTAAAGACTCATGCATTCAGAACATAGAATCCATGTCAACCTAGTTGTAAACTTCTATCTTAGCTGAGATTTTTCTTTTCTGGGCTGATTTTATCCTACAGATCCTGTTCCACCTTCAAACAAAAGTATACTTCTGATGTATCTTTTAATCTGAATTCAAATAGATTGGTGTATTTTAAGGGAATAACGTTGTAAACTCACCCTAGATTTCTGTAGGGAGAGGAAGATTGCTTAACTTAATTACCAGCAGTTTCTTCCTGGTATTTCTCAGGATAAGGGGAAGCTGATTTCTAAAGCCAAGTGTTTACTAGAAATGCAGATTAGGGGGGAGGTCCCTGGGTGGCTCAGTGGTTAAGCCCCTGCCTTCAGCTCGGGTCATGATTCCGAAGTCCCAGGATCCAGCCCCGTATCGGGCTCCCTGCACAGCGGAAAGCCTGCTTCTCCCTCTCTCACTCCCATTGCTTGTGTTCCCTCTCTGGCTGTGTTTCTCTGTGTCAAATAAATAAAATCTTAAAAA
>PITA01003927.1:0-131025 GCA_004023965.1 Spilogale gracilis
AAAAAAAATTCTGTGTGACTCTAAAATATATGAAGAGTATAATTTTTAAGGAAATGAAAATTATATAATATTCAACATTCTAAAATGAGCTAAATGGACATCTGCCGCTCTGTTTGACTACCCAGCATCTCAACCTCTTTGCTGCGTTTGGAGAATTTCCCATTTGGGACTATTGGTGGAAGGGAGAGACGACTTCCCAGGCTCCTCTGCAGCAAAATCATTTGCATGTGACCCTTGATCTGCCCAGCAGGCACACTCGTACCATGCCTTGACCAGAGACAGGGCCAGGGAGGCCAGCAAATAGGAACCTTGTGGCAACGAGGGAGGGAGTAAGAGCAGCTTCATCAGTCTCCTCAAAGCAGCAGTGACCCAATTAGCAGCAATCTCCATGCCCAGCAATGGAGGCAGAAGTGGCCAAGTGCCCAGCACTGACAAGGGAGGTGTCTGGTTGAGACCAGTCTGGGCATGATTTTGTACATTGTCCTTGGCTGTGTAGATTTTAATCCTGGTTTATTGGCACTTGGAGTGTTTTGTGAGCTGATCAATGCTTTTTAAATTCCCCCTCCCTCCTTTTTTCTTTTCTTTTCTTTTTTTTCTTTTCTTTCCTTCCTTCCTTCCTTTCTCCCTCCCTCCCTCCCTCCTTCTCTCGCCCTCTCACCTACTCTTTCTTTCTTTCTTTCTTTTTCTTTCTTTCTTTCTTTCTTTCTTTCTTTCTTTCTTTCTTTCTTTCTTTCTTTCTTTCTTTCTTTCTTTCTTCTTCTTTCTTCTTTCCCATAGTTGCCGGGATGAACATCTGCATTTTGTAAATAAGTACCCTCAAGTAAGGAGGTTTCACTGATAGCTCTTTGCACGCATATAATGCCTTATTAAAGTAATTATCAGATTCAGTAGTGGAGCTGATAAGGGTAAAACAAACAGTGGTAGCAATGCTAAGTGCAAAGTTGTCTGTTCCACTCAATTTAAAAAGCTTTATTACCATAAGGATCATTTATATCATAGGTGTGCCTATGTATATATGTATGTATATATATCACAGTCAGAGAATTATTGGTTAGTGAACTCTGCATGGAAGACTATAGGCTATGGTATATGTTCCATTTAGATCACTGATAGGGGTTCTGTTTTCCTTTTTGGAGAAAAAGAGAAGCTCCAGATGATTAAGGAGTTACAAAAGGTCATCAAACTTCCTTACTCTTCAACTACCATTTATTCCATGCCTCCTTGAGATACCAAACCTGACTTTCCCAGCTCCCCTATAAATTGAGTGTGTGTGTGTGTGTGTGTGTGTGTGTGTGTGTGAGAGGTTGCTCCTGCAGACACTCCTTCCTCCATCTCCTTCTACTGCTCACAGTCACAGATGTGTAGAAGTCCTCCTTCTTCTGGAAATCTATAACTAAAGGATAAAAATAGGGAGAGATCAACATGGTGCTGTGTCTATAGAAGGTACTTGCATATTCACTTCCACATACAGGCTCAAACCCGAGCATTATATTCTCTCTTGCCCAAACATTCCTTCTTCCTGTTCCTATACAGTGCTCTGGTTGTATTGCACGACTAAGCAAACTCAGTCTATTGAAACATGAAGTAAGAAAGGTCACTTTATCAAGTATAAAGGCCTGAGAGTCTTCATCTTCCATTGAATCATACACTCAACTACTAGCAGATAGCATTTGCTAAGGGTGATATCCACGATGATGATGATGATTTTTTTTTAAGATTTTATTTATTTGACAGAGAGAAACATAGTGAGAGAGGGAACAGAAGCAGAGGGAATGAGAGAGGGAGAAGCAGGCTTCCCGCTGAGCAGGGAGCCTGATGTGGGACTCGATCCCGGGTCTCCGGGATCATGACCTGAGCTGAAGGCAGTCACTTAACCAACTGAGCCACCCAGGCGCCCCCCATGATGATTATTATTGGTGAGGATTTACAAATCTATACCAAATCAATACCAAACCATATATAAATCTATATCTTGTCAGAGTGGGGTCCCTGAATCAGCAGCATCCACCTCATGGAGGAACACATGGATCAGAATCCCTAGGAAGGAGCGAGCCCAGAAAGCCATGTTTGTGCAAGTCTCCCACGTGTTCTGATGCATACTTAAGTTTGAGAACCCCTGCTCTAGAATGTGGTTCTTAACTCTCACTGTCCTTTGGAGTCAGTTGGGATGCTCTTTCAAAATAGCAAAGGCTGAGTCCCTCCACCAACAAATTGAATCACACCCTTTTGGGTAGAGGCCCAAGTGCTTGGAGATTTCAAAAGCTCCCCAGTTACTTCTTTTGAGAACCAGTGATCTAAACACTTACATTCAGTAAGGCCCTGGATGGTAAGTAGCTCTAGCACAAAGTAAAGTGTGTCAGCATTTTAGCATACAGGCACAAAAGAAGGAGTAACTGGTAAGTAAAAAGTAATATATACACAATGCAGGCTGTTATGGTAGATATATTTCCAAAGTACCGGTTTGGTACCATTAAACTTATTTCATGTTTGTGACAACCTAGTGCAGATCTGAAGCTCTCTGCTTCATGTAGCCACTCAAGAGGTCCAAGCTTCTTCCATCTATGACTCCATCCTCTTCCAAGTCTTTGAAGCTCTTCCCATTCAGCTAGTTGATGAAGAAGAGTGAGGATCTCAGGTTATGTGGCCCCCTGGACTTTCTGGGAGAGTGTGAACCCAGAAAGAAGAAACCAAGAGGTCATTGGCAGGCAGCCGTGTTGTATCATCTGTGATTTTCTTCGAGTTACTGTCAGCAAATATCTGGAACAGATGAACTCCAAGTTTGGAAGTAGATGGACTTCGTACTTTCATTATTACTATATGGACTCTCTGTGCTTTTCAAAAAGAAGGAAGATGAAAAAGTTAAACAGATATTTAAGTTGGATAACTTGGATACAGAAAAAGTGTGAATGTTTTGGAGACAGAGCAAAAATAGCAGGTTTTGAAGAGTCATAATAAAAGAAAGAGGAGGAGGAGACTGTCAAAATCTTCCGGAAGCCATGGAGAAAGTAACTGTACAAGTCTAGAAATAACTGAGATGTTTAAGATAGGAAGGCAGTCTGACAGATATTTCTGTGAAGGTTTCCATATACACATTTATGTACCTTCAGTCAAGCTCTCTGTATATGGTGGGATGTGCTGTTTCTCAGCTGTGATAATCACTTGGCCTCGGAGTCTGTCAGAGCATTCATGTGAGTTGCCTTCTGGGTCATATAATGGCAAATTGGGGCAGCCATGAGGGGCTGTGGGTGGTTAGAAAAAGCAGTGGTTCTGTGGGAGGCTGGGAGTTTTTTACGAAGCTTTTGGTATTTTAGGCAAACCATTTTAAGAGCTGACTTTTCCAAAGGTGTGTCAACAGAGGTTTCAAAACTGGTCAGACATAATGGTTCCTAGGTTTAAGGCAAGTTAGCTCCATCTCCTGGAATCAGAATCACAGAGTTCTTTCATTCACTGATTCAAGAAAACCATATAAAGAATCTAACGTTTGCCAAGAATTGTCATGCTCTGGAGATACATTCGTGATCAACACAGAGTGGGGGACCCTGCCTACCCTGAGCTTGCAGTCTGGTGGGGATTGTGTATGAGTAACTGGGTCTCACAGAGCAGTGTGTTAATTCCTTTGTGGAGTCTTAGAGGATGCCCAAGGTGGCACTGACCGAGTCTTTGGAAGGAAGGGTATATTGGTTATAATTGTGCTCGTCTACAAATAGAAGACTCCACTCTCCCACCTTAACCTCTTTTTAGGGGGAAGAAAACAGCAGCTTTAATAACTGGGAAGGTGATATTTCCAGAAGTAGGTGGTCTGGGATTATATGGCAGTTCCAAGATGCCACCAGGGCCTTACTCAGTCATTCTTAGCATACGGATCATGTCTTCATGGTTCCAAAATGGTTCTTAGAGTCCCAATATCAATTCTACATTCTAGGCAGTAAGAAGATGAAGGGCAGATGGCATAACCCCAGATGAATCTGTCGGATGTCTTCCAGAATCTCAATCCAACAGCTTGTCTTTTGGGCCACAGTGTGTCCCATGGCTATTCTAGATACAGGGGTGGTAAGAAATGTAGCTTTTGGTTTCACCAACTCCGACTAAACTGGACTCTGTCAATCCAGAAGAAGGCCGAGTGACTATGGGGAGTCAATTACGACAATTGGTCCAGAGGGGCACCGTACATGGAGGAAGAAGGCATCATGTTCCTTGTCACTGTGTTGTCGCCCCAGGAATCCCTCTGATAAGTGTTGCAGTTACAGGTGATCACAAGGCTGGAGCAGGTTGGGGGAAGCCCAAAATAACTACCCCTTCAGTCCTGCCATTTCAGGCAGAACCACCCCCAAACACATTAGGTGTGCTCAATGTCGGGATGCAACAGCGAACCAGAAAAGTTCCTCACCCCCAGGGACTTCACACTCAGGAAAGGGGTCAGAAAACACAATCATTCACAGTTCAAGCCCATCAATGGGTCTTCACATCATTCTTCCCAGCAAACTCTGAGGGAAAGCAAGTGTGTGGGCTCATGATTTGGATACAGAAACAGAAGGCCAGAGAGGGTAGAAATTTGCCCAGGGCCAGACCGTTGGTTAAGGGAGAAGAGTGGACTAAGGGCCAGGACTTCCGCTTCCCAGGAGAGAGCTCTCTCCTTTCAGGGGCATGTCCTGTGCTGGGTGTGGAGACTTGCCCCCTGCCCCCCCCCCAGAGCAGCACTGAGCTGAAGCCTTACCTGGGTGGAGGGAGGAGAGGAGAGGAGTGCAGCCTGGATGGCAGGCATCGGAGCAGCCATATTTATCTACCAAGGAGCTGATGAGGCTCCCTGCCTGTTCTCTCCAGCTTGTACAAGAGCAAACGGCGGTGTTTCCCCCCATGATCAAAGGCTTCAGGAAGGAATTTCCAGGCCAAGACCTGCAGGGATGGCACCTCGTTGGACTAGTTCTCTTTTTTCCTCCATTAAGCCCATCTGGTTCCTTTCCCTCTGTGAGCCATTTGGGAAGGTTGGCCTTATTACTAAAAGGTTGGACTTTTAGTTCTCTTGGGGCCTGCTTGGCCATCAGTAGCCTTTCCCCTGAGTTCAGGGTAGAGTCACTCTGAAGCATCCCTTGGGGAAGTAAGCCTGGCCTTGCTCCCCCCTCCACCCACCCCCACTTTCGCCTTCCCTTCATTCCCTCCTAGCTGGGGCATTTGTAGGGTTTCCCTCTTCCTGCTCAGTCCTGGCAGCTGTGGCTTCAATGTCAGATGCTAAAAGGAACTTTCATGCTTCCCCCATGGCCCAAGGCCTAGGTACTGCTTGGCACCATAGTGGGTCATTAAGGAGGCTCATGAAGGTGGCTGTATGGACCGGGTGTGCTGGGCTGTGTCTCTCCGCCAGTGCTTCTGCTGCCTACAGTGGTCTTCCTGTTCCTCCTGAGTCCTGTGTATGACTCAGGACCCTGTTCAAGTTTATCTCCTTTGGTGGGTCTTCCCTGCCCCTTGCTTGCCCCCTCCACCACTGTGCAGTCCTGGAGTGGGAAGGTCCCTCCCCACTGCCCACAGGTCTCAAAGCACTCCAACCCTGACTCAAGTGCAGCGCACAGGTCTGATTATATGTCTGTCTATGGGCCAGACTCCCCTTGACTCTGAGATTCTTGCACTCTCCAGGGCTAAACCAATGCCCGGCACTTAGCAGCCTCTCAATACATACTGAGTAAATCAAGAACACATTATGGTGCAGATGTTATAGAAGCATATGGAAAAGGCCTTTGCCACGCTCTTAAGGTACCGTAAGCCAAAGCAGCTGCCAGGCAGGAGAGAAATAATAATGGCCCATGGATCACACATGCTAAACCCTCAATAGATACCAGGCTCTACTCTAAGCTTTATGGATGCATCACCGCACTGAGTGCTCACAATAACCCTATGACCTTGCACTCTCCCCAGTTTGCTCACGAAGTAAGAGAGGCACAGAAAAGCTGAGTGACTTGCTCAATGCCCCACAGCTAGGAGGCATTGGAGGGATTTTGACCTTGGAGCTCCAGCCATTGACTTTTACCGCGTAAGCCCCCTCGCTAGGCGCCGGCTCCCAGTCCTCCCTGCTGCTTGAGAGCCTATATGTAGCACCAGCAAGATATCCTTGTGTGGATCAATTAGACGAAAGCAAGACCCGGCCTGCCCCAACCCTCAACACTCCATCCTTGTCCTAATCAAATGTGGGAGTGAGAGGCAGGAAGAAGGCTAAGAACGGGAGCAGAGGGCGGGCCTGGAAAGCCTTCCAGAGAAAAGGTGTGTCCTCATCCAGCCTGGGAAGGCAGAGGGTCAGGGCCCGCACTCCTGGCTCACAGATGGGCTGTCCTTCAGGGATCTGCCCAAGGTGGGAGACTTGCCACCAGCTTCCAACCCCCAAAGGAGCAAGGTGACCCCAGTTTCTCAATCATGGGTCGGCTGAGGTCAGATCTGAATAAGACATCGCCACAGCCTTTGGATCAAGGGTGGTCATTTCTCTCCTACCCCGAGAGAGCTAGGAAACACGAACCATCTGGGAAGGGCTTGCTCTAAGCCACGAATGTCTCCCACCCCCTCCCCATCCCAGCCCCATTCCGGTGCCGCCATGCTTTCTGCCACCATCAGGGAGAGATTTGGAAATGTTATCCCTTCCTCTTCTTCAAGATGAAAAGAGTTTGTGTACCATAAAACGCTCAAAGCATCAGTTTCCTTATCTCAGTGGAATTTCCCCGGGCCCCCAGGAAGCATGCAGGACCCTGTAAGGCGTGGTTCAGGCACCGAGTAGCAAGGCTGTTTGCGTCCCACCTCTGGCCAGCGATGAAACCTTGGGTGACTCAACCTCCATTGCCTCAGATTTCTTTCTACAGAGCAAGGCAAGGATGGTACCTGTTTCCTAGAATTGTTAGGATTGAATAAGTGACTGACATGATTGGAACAATGTCTGGCCTGCAGCAAGTGCTGTGTAAACATTATTACCAGGATCCCATTTTACTGGTGAGGGAAACTGAGGCTCGGTGAGAGGAAGTGGTCTTCCATAGGTCACACATGCGGTTGGTGGCAGAATGAAGATCCGATCTCTGTGACATGGGCTTCCAGCTTCAGGGAGCCTGACGGTGCCCAGTGAGGACGGAGCCTCCTCCTTTACCCTCCTCCCCCAAACGGTGATGCTCCTTACCTTCTGGCCAGGACCAAAAGGAACCTGGCAGAGAGGAGTGAGAAGGTCATGAGAAAGGAGTGTCCCACTTGCTAACATTGCGCCAGACCACTGGGCCGGGGCTCAGCGAATTTGTTTCTGTAAAGAGCCAGCTAGTAACTATTTGAGGCTTTGGGGCCATCTGGTCTCTCTTTCGACTGCTCATCTCCAAGGCTTACAGAATAGGGGCAGCCGCAGAAATACGTAAATAAAAGGGCATGGCTGTGTTCCAATAGACTTTATTTCTGGACTCCGAAATTTGCATTTCATATAATTTACATGTATTGTGAAATAGTGCTCTTCTTTTTATCTTTCACAGCCATTTAGAAATGTAAAAAATCCCTTCTCACCATACAAAACAAGCGGTGGGCCAGGTCCTGAAGGCAGTAACGTGCTGTCCCCAGATGCAGACGATAGAGGCAATTCTGAGATGCGTTTTACACATGAGGAAACTGAAGCTTGGCGGGAAATAGGGGTGCGGGGCGGCGGGGACTGGAGGGGACGGGGTAATCTATAACCAGCCCTGGTGACAGCAGACGGGAGTGCAGAGCTGGGATCGGGTCCTCTGCTCTGCCCATCTGCTCCATGATGCCCTCAGAGCTGGAGGCTTGGGTTCTCTCTGCATTTGTCAGCACCACACGCAGACAGTGTAAGACCTACCCTTATGGGACAGGAGACACTGTCCTAATGGAGGTGCCCCTTCAATGTGTGATGGCCCTTTGGGGAAGCTGTGTCTCTCAGCCAATGTCCAGAGAGGTTCCAGCCAGGGCACTAGGCTGACACCGTAGTCCTGATTGGGTATGTAGCATGGGGCCATGCTTCTGTCTAAGCAAACCCTCTCTGAGATCCGTGGCACTGCCAACAGGGTCCCAGGGCTGTACTCAGCAGGAGACCCGGGAGGTCCACATGGCGTGATGGAATAATCCAGAAGAGTGGTTTAGTCTTGAGCATATCACAGTGGGCAAGCGGCAGAAACCATGAGTGAGATGGGCATGTCTGCAAGGTGAACCCGGACCACGAGGTTTCCTGGAGGGTGTGGCCGGGGATGGGGAGAGTTCCTCTGAGGGCCCTCCGGCCTTCGTCATGCCCTTCCTCATTCTCCACACATCAGGCCCCAGGCCGGCCGCTGCCCCAGGCCGCCAGCCGCGCTCAATGGAGACAGCTGTGAGGCTGGGGGCGGACGTCTGGCCCTTCCTCCCCAGGGTACCCCGGAGACCCAGGGGTGCCCTGAACCCAAGCTGCGGCTCCCAGACTGCCACCGAACCACAGCGGGGGCTGCCTGTGTTCACGTCTGATCTTGTTTAGGGTTCACCGGAAAGGAAAGCACCACGCCTTGTGCAATGGGTGCAGTCCGCTGGGGGAGCTTCTGGGAGCCTGCCCAAGGGAGGGTGACTAGGGGCCCGGGCGTTTGTCTCTTTAGTTTGTGTCTTTTTAAAACAGTGGTTACAGAAATAACCATTCTCAAAGTAGAAAACTTTGGAAGTATGGGCAAGACAAAAGAAGAGACACATGAAAAACCACCCATAAGCCTGCCTCCCAGATGTAAGTTTGTCTTACTTGTCCTTCCAGTCTTTCTTCTGGGTGTGTGTGCCCCAGCTCCTTACCCAAATGGGATGGGGATCAATTCTGCTTGGGGAACTCTGTTCCTTCTTCGTTTCACACTCTAGGGTGAGCACGTTTCCTTGTCAAAATACATTTTTGTTGGCTATCATTTTTCCCAACATCCGTTTTTGGCAAGTTTTCTTTCAAAGGTGTGTAGCCCATAGATTGGGGTCACAGGTCCCAACCGGATCTCAGGATCCGGCCCTTTTTAGGTTAAGAATGCAGGGGCAAGCTCTGTGGTTTTGAGTAATGGAAAAGCCCCAGGCTTGCCGCCGTTTGCAGCCTGAGTTCCTGCCCCAGCCCCACCCGAACTCACAGAGCCATCTCAGACTAGTCACTTCACCCCTCTGGGCCTCAGTTTCTTTACCTATAAAACGGGGAGGTTGGATTAAGGGTTTTGTAAGTCCTAATGCTCCATGACTAAGCACTTGCAGACTCACGGGATTCTAGAAGCTTCTGGAAAATGTTAGCTGCTTGAGAGGAAGTTGCGTCTCCCCAAGCTCCAGACTCTCCAGGCTGAGAGTTATGGCCCAGAAGGTCTGAAAACCCCTCTGGGGTAGCCAGTGCTCTCTGCTGTGGGTCCCAGGGCCTCCAGGGACCACCAGGTTCTCTCCACCCTCCTACTCCCCACTGGCCTGGAGAGGGAAGGACTGCTACAGGGCCAGCATTCATTTCCCAGCTCTGTGGCTCTTGTTCTGGTAGGAATAGCCAGAACCAGTGGCCCCGGCTCTCAGTTCCATTTGCAAGTGTTTGGGCGAAAAGCACTGCCTGGGCCAGGCCTGGGGCCACCCTTGGGAGCTGGTAGGTTCTGAAAAGAGCCTAGGAGAAGCCTCGTCAGGTGGGCAGGACTTCCCCACCCCCCTATCCCATCACCTCGCCCCCACCCTGCTCCTTGTCCCTCTCCCTGGAGCAGCAGCTGGTTTCTGTTGGTCTGGTTTGGAGAGATCCTGCCATGACTCTTGGAAGGCAAGGCAGCTGCTGCATGGAGCCCTCAAAGGGGGCAGGAACGCCAAGAGACATAAGCAACAGACTTCCTCCCCTGGAGGCTCCGACTGTGGGCCTCCCACATTTCCTTGCAGAAATCACCATCGCAACAACAATCATGGTGACATCACTACCCTGTAATACACATTAGCTCTATGCCCGGCAATGAGTCTAGAGCTTCCCTTGCTTCATTTTCAGTCTCCATTAGACAGCTCCCTAGGATGGGGTCCAGCTATTAATATCCCCATTCTACAGATGAGGACACTGGAGCTCAGAGGTGGAACCCTTAGTGCTGGGCTCCCCAGCCCACTGAGTTACAGGACTGCCCCTGGGCTCTGGACCCTGTGCACCTGAGCCTGCTCCGTAAGCACTCCACCCTTCCAGCCCCAGTTCTGTGCCTCAGTTGGTTGGGATTCTCCCGCTGCAGTTGCAGCTTTTTCCCGAGTGCAGGCATGCCCAGAGACCTCACAGTTCTGTTGGTTCCAGGCAGTCGTGTGCCAGGTACCCACCAGGCGTGTGCCCCAAATGTGTAAGGTTGGACTTCAAGCTGGAAATGTAAAGTTTCATCGGTGAGACGAGGGATGTAGAGCCTGTGGTCCTAGCCTCCATTTCTCTTTCCCATGGTATCGTAGGAAGAGCGCATGTCTTCGAGCTCTGCCTATGGTAATTGAAATGCCGCCTTTACCATTTACTAGCTGTGTGATTCTGGACAAGTCTCTTACCCTTTCTGTGCCTCAGGCTGCACATCTGTACATGGGGGGATAATACTATCCCTTTTAATTGTTGACTCTTAAAGATTAAAGAGAATGTATATAAGGTTCCGTTGCAAAGTGGATGCTTATTAACTGTTTTTTGATTCCACCTTACCTACTTAGCAGTTATATGATCTTGGGTTGTTTACTTTTACCACTCCAAGCTTCAGTTTCCTCCTCTGCTAAGTGGGGATAATTATGGGATTGTTGTAAGGAATAAATGAATTCACACGTATATCAGAGGAACAAATATTCACTAAATATCTACTAGGTACCTGACACATATTGATTGCTTGAGAATACCAATTTTATTATTAATTAGCATCATGTTTTTCATGATTAGCATCATTTCATTATTATTATCATTGCTATTAGTCATGCAACTGACTTATGGATTCAAAATCACCTCACTGCCTCTCCTAGATGATTATATTTCTATTCACCATCTTTTAAAGTCATCAATGCCTCACCATCGTTTTTAATTTTTCTTTCCCCATCTACAGTCATCCTGTCCTGTCTGGAATATCTCTTGCATCAAAATTGTCTTTTCCATCCCCACTGATTTGGCACCTTCTCAGTCATTGACACCCGATGTGAATGAGTGCCAACCCCTTTCCTGGGAGCTATTTTGATGTGCAAAGAAGGAAGAGACATGATGGGGTTGGACACATACCACAGTCATCCTCTTCTACTTTGTTATTTCTGGTAGAAACATCCAAAGCTTCACCTTGAGCTTGGTTCTGTCCGCTCCCCTACTGAAAAACCATCAATAGCTCCCACACCTCTTATTTTATACACAGATTTTGGAGGCTGAGATTCAAGACTTTTCACAGTCTGGACCAAGCCTACCATACAGGGAGGAGTTATTGTAACTGACTTTCTAGCTTGCATTTTGCTTAAGCCGTTATTTTATCCTGTTCATGGTAGTTCCCCTATCATTGGTTCAGGAATGGGCAGTCCTAAGCCATTTTGCATCACTGAGATCTGAGGAGAGGTTTGCTCAGGTCTTCTGGGAAAGAAAAACTATTTTTTTCTCTCTCCCTTTGATCATGAACCTAAGCATGGATGTAGTTGGCAGGCATCTTGCAACCACGGGGATGGCCGCCATTAGGGATATGTGAACACAGAGCAGAGCAGGACCGAGAAAAGAACAGAAAAACAGACACAGAATCCTGATCAATCTGTCCTTGGAGTTCCCCTGCCTCTCTGGACCTCCAGGTATGAGATATATTTTCTTACTACCTACACCTTTTGAGACATACTTTTACTACTTGCAGCTCAAGGAATCCTAACTGATAGACCCACCTTGTCTGCTTTATCTCCAGCCATATGGAATAACTCTCCCAGTCTGGACTTTTCCCCTACTTGTTGCCTTGGCCCATTCTTGTCTTCACCTGGAATGCTCTCCTCAGACTCTGCTCATTAAGGTCTTTTGCCCTCTTCAAAGTTCAAATTCAAATGCACCAACTCATCCTCTCCTTCAGAAAGATTTCTCTTCTTTCTGAATCCCCAAGATTTTTTGTTTCTGCCTGTGAGCACTAGAACAGTCTGCTTTATAGTATGCTGATTTGCCTCCTTCCTTGGATTGCTTATTCCATGGAGGTTCCCTCCCTTTTATTATCTTTGAATCCCTTAGTCAGAAATCTGGTATGCTTAGTAGATACTGTTGCATGACAATGTGGAATTCAGTACAAATGATAACCCATTCTGATGATCGTAACCAAAAAGATCATCGTTTTGTAAGGCAGAAAGGGATAAGATCTCTATGGGCTGAATAGTAAGGGAAGGATTCTTAGGTCTTGAGATGTGTGTGCCCAAGAGGATGGATAGAATTTGGACAGATGAGGCTGGTGAAAATTCCTCCATGGAAAGGGCCAAGCAGGTCCAAGGGACGTGTTTTTCAGCTCCTCTGGCCACTGTAGTATGTTTAACAGGTTCTCTGCACCTGTTGGGAAATGTGGTCCCAGTAATTAAATTCCTATAGGTGGAAGAGGAGCAAAATAAGTTTTGTCCAAGTAGAACATCTTCACATTTTTATGATTTAAAGTGGCAGTTGGAAATGGTGTGGAAGTTTCTTGGGATGGTTCCCTATAAGCCCAACCAAGTATGGGGCTTGTTGGGGGCAGCGAAGGGATGTCTCACTTACCACCACTCTCCCTTTAGGTATCCACGCACTAGCTCTGATGCAGTGGGCTTAAGTGTTCTAGGTTGTTATAAAGGAGTTTGTCCTCATAAGGTACTGTGACAGACACATTGGGATATATTCACCAATGATCTCATTTTCTTTATGGTCACACAAGAAAACTCCATTTCTTGGATGTCTTACATCTGAGTGCTGCCTTCTGACCACATCTTGCCAGTAGGCTGCAGGTGATGATGATAGTTGTCATTTCCAAGCCCGGCTCCTCAAACAGCCCATGCAATTCTCCCTGTTCTCTCTTAGCCTGCTATCTGGCTGAATGCAGAGCTCTGCTCCAGGAGAAGGCTCTGAGGAGGGCTTAGGGCATAGCAAATCTACGAGATGGAAGAAACTTGCATCCCTAGCTTGGATGAGATCTGCTCAACCAAAAATAATATCTGCATTGAACTTTGTATAAAAAAGAAATAAAGCTCTACTGTGTTAAGCCATGAAAATGTTCAGGATTTTGTTTTGGTTTGGTTTTTGGTAGTTAGCCAACCCTGCCTAATATGGGTGGTGAAGAGAGGGCTCAGCAAAATCTCTGAGCCTAGCTAGATGGCAGTTCTACAGGAAAGAGACCTTTACCTGATGGCCAGAAGAAAGTCAGTGAGTAGAAGCCCTCACCACTGGAAAGGTTCAGTGTGCCGTTGACTGGCAAGGGGCACTTTTCCCGGTTTCCTAATGTTAGCTACAGATGGTCCTCACTGGGCAGAGCCTGGGTAGTCTCTGGAAGCTGACTCTATCCAACTCTTAGGGTCCTATTATATTCTGATCCTTCATTCAGTCCTCACGGACCTCCTCCCTGATAATGCCCCTCCTCTGCCCCGACCTCCTCTGCCTTTCATACTGGTAGATAATTCCAAACCACCATCCACAAAAAAAGAAACACACTGAAAATCCTATTGACTACTTATAGGGTGGGGGTAAGGGCCTATTTCTTGATGGACTATCCAGCATTTTGTATTATCAAACTTTAATGTAAGAAATATTTTATTATGGTAAAAAAATGAATAACATAAAATTTGCCATCGCAATCATTTCCAAGTGTTCAGGCCAGTGGTATTAGGTACATACACACTGTGGTGCAACCGATCTCTAGAGCTTTCCCATCCTGCAAAACTTAAGCTCTTCACCTACTGAACAACTAGTTTCCACCTCCTTGGCAACCATTACTTTACTTTTGTTTCTATGAATTTGAGTACTCCCTAGAGACTTCACGTGAGTGGAATCATATAGTATTTGTCTTCCTGTGACTGGCTTATTTCACTTAGCATGATGTGCTCCAGGTTCATCCATGGTGCAACCATGTCAACTTCCTTTTCTTTTAAGGCTGAATGATGTTACATTTATGTATATACCACATTTGGCGTATTCATTTATTTGTCAATGAACATTTGTGTTGCTTCCACCTTTTAGCTATTTTTACCATGCTGCTATGAACATGGGTATGCAAATATCTCTTCAAGATTCTGCTTTCAATTCTTTTCCCTGTGTACCTACAAGTAAAATGTCTAGAACAGATGGTAATTTTATTTTGAATTGAGGAACCACCATCTGTTTTACATAATGTCTGCACCATTTTACCTTCCCACCAATGGTGGCATAAGGATTGCGGTGTCTTTGCACCCTTGCCAACACTTGTGATGGCAGCCATCCCAACGGGGGTGAGGTGACATTTCCCTGTAGCTTTAATTTGCATTTCCCTAAGGATGAGTGAGTGGCACTGAGCATCTTCTCGTCTGTTGGTTTAACCTCCTTAGGTTTGTATTTACATTGTTTCATTACATTTGGAGATCAAAGAGGAACTCTTAAGGCGGTGGGGAGATGGTTCCACTCTCTAGTCTTGCAAGGACTGCCCCAGCTCTACAAACAACTGTTCAGATCTGGAAGGAGTTACAACTCAAGGATGGGAGGAATGGCTCATGTTCTGATGGTCATGCTCGTAGGATGCCAGGTTTACCAGCACCAGCACTGTCATCATACACCCTACCTTAACCAATATCGCAGCTTTGTCTGGTGTGGAAGGTAGAGGAGATGGAGGGTCAGAGCTGAGAACACAGAAATAGAAGGAGACTGTGTCTTTAAAATCACAACCACTGAAACAAATGCCTAGTGATGCACAAGAGACATGGCTGATTGCTCACCCAATATCCGTTCTCCCCTTTCTCTTGGGTCCGAGCCCCAGTTTTCTTGGGGCTGCCCCATCTAGCTATGAACAGGTCAGAGACGATAGTGAGGACTCCATCCTCTTGCTTAGAGATTGGTTTAGTAATGGCCAGTGCAGTGTGTTCCTCACTAAAAATGGTAAATCAGAGAGGGCATGGTCCCTTTTGTTTTTCTGAATGAGGTTAATTCCCGGAGAGGATGCCTGAAACGGCAGCATGTACCTTAGGATCACAAGCAGGACTGGTGTTAGATGAGGTCAACGGGGACTTGACACTCATCAAGTGTCAAGTTGATCGGCACTATCACCCTCTTGCTGTGTGAAATCATAAATCTCTATTGCTTGACTCCATTTGAACAGGGATTTGGGGGTTTTATTTGGGGATTTTTGTTGTTGTTATTACTGCTATAATGTTATCGAGTGATGGATGGAATCACAAACTGACAGAAAAGCAAAGTGAAAATGTAAGGCAAGAGCCACCGATCTCAGAGCCACATCCCAATCTTGGGGGTGGCAGCTGTGGGACCCCATTGTCCCGGGGGCAGGGACTATCCTGGGGGGGTCATGGAACAGGCCAAGAGAGCAGGAGGGAGAGAGTAGGTCCAACCACAGCTGTGAGACAGCAGTACAGGTCCAAATGGGGAGAATGAACCTATTGTCATCAGGTCCATCAGGTCAGTATGGGATCAAATATTGGGCCCAAAAAGAAACCCATTTTTCCCTGGACTGATAGTCCCATGCCGAGGACCATCCCTTGTGTCCTCTTTCTGGACAGTGTTTGGAGAAAGACCGAACATTCTCCAAACAGCTCCTCCTATAGCTCCTCCCTCTCCCACTCTTCCGGATGTGCCTTCCCCCTGCAGGGTAACTTCTAGGCTCCCAATCACTCTCTGGCAGTGGGGGAAGCCTGAGGGTGTTTTTGTGGGAGGAGATGCTGCAAATTCATTCGAGGGGCAGTGTTTGAAAGTCCCTTATGACTACATATTAAAGCCTTGTTCTTTTCTTCTGCTGCTCCTCTTCTTTATTTCTTCTGCTACACTCTTCACTGGGCTCCTACACCATGACCCAAACCACAAAATTAGTAAGTAGCTAATTTTTAAAACAATATTTTATGTATTTATTTGAGTGGCGGTTGGGGGGCAGAGGGAGAAGGAAAGAGAGAGAGAGAGAGGGGAATCTCCAACAGATTCCCTGCTGAACACGAAACCCGATGTGGAGCTTCATCTCATGACCCACGAGATCATGACCTGAGCTGAAACCAAGAGTCAGATGCTTAACCAACTGAGCCACCCAGGCACTCCAATAAGTACTTAATTTGATACAGAAGGTCACCTCACATTTACTAGTCTCCTGTTCCCATCTAATTATATATCCAGCAGGATCAGGAAGGGGTTGTTTTAATACACCTGGGGTCATCTGGGGCCAGGGTCCCACAAAGACCTTGAAAGAGACTTGAAAGAGATCAAGCAAGGACTGACGTTCAACTAAAATCTCAGACTCAGGATGGACACATTTGTGATGGCGGCAAGAGGCACAGTGAAAGTTATCAGTGAAACAAGGAAATCTAAAGTCATTGACTCACTTGATTATTGCAAACCAGGTTGAGTTTGCCTCTAGAAAACATTTTCACTTTCAGCCACACGATATTGAGTCAGCTGAGTCTAAAGGAACAGAAAAGTGGTGTGAGTGCAGGGATTGTCGTAACAGACATGGGACACATCCTCATAAAATATATGGAATATATGGTATTTTATTTAACTCAATCCTCACTACAACCATACACATTAAGGATTATGTTTACCATTTTTTACATCTGAGAAAACTGAGACTTAGAAAGATAGTTTGTCCAAAGTTACTCAACTAGCAAGGACCAAACCTGGGTTTTTAACCCTATGGGGACTCTGCTCTTAATACTAACTCCATATTACAACCAAACTGTTCCAACCATTTTCATTCCTGATAAATTTTTAAAGAATTAATTCAATGGAAGCAAAAAGTTGCATGCATAAAATTTCTGTTAGAATGTTCTATATAATTGTGACCAGAGGAAGCAACTTAAATGTACATCATCAAAGAAATATTTTAACACATTAAGTTATGTCCAATCAAGGAAATGCTGGACAGAATTTTAAAATAGTAATTCTGGGGGTGCCTGAGTGGCACAGTCGGTTAAGTGTCTGACTTTTGGTTTGGATTCAGGTCATGATCTCAGGGTTGTGAGATCCAGCCCCATGTCAGGCTCTATGTTCAGTGTGAAGTCTGCTTGAAACTCTCTCTCTCTCTCCCTCTCTCTCTCTCTCTCTCTCTCTCTCTCCTGTCTCCCTCAGCCCCCAATCAAATACATAAATCTTAAAAAAATAATAAAATAGGGGGCACATGGGTGGCTCAGTCATTAAAGTGTCTGCCTTTGGCTCAGGTCATGATCCCGGAGTCCCAGGATCAAGCCCCACATTGGGCTGCCTGCTCAGAGGGAAGCCTGCTTCTCCCTCTCTCACTCTCCCTGTTTGTGTTTTTATTAAAAAAAACAATAAAATAGTAATTCTGGAATGTAGGTTGAAAAATGAACACTACAGAATAAATGCTAGGGGAACAAAGCAGGAAGGAGAATGGTGTGTACACCGTGATGGCAATAGGTAGATAAAACCTCAGTTTGCCCATATGTGATCCAAGAACTGAAAGTAAAATACACAAGAGCAAAATAACTTTTGACAACAAGTGGAATCTAGGTGATTTTTTTCTTCCTCCCAAAACTATTTTCAACATTTCAGAGGCACTACCTTGTCAATAAAAGCAGAACAGATCTGCAGGGGATACCAGTAGAATTACACTGGTGGACAGAGGGCTCTCTGGGCATATTTGGGGGAGCTTAATGTGCCACAGCCTCCAACTGACCTGCAGTTATTAGCTTGCCCTTGAGAAGGTCAGTTGCATTGGATTCTCCTCTCCTGTCCCCAGGTCTCCTTTACCTTGAAGCAGACACTGAAGTCATGTGTGCAGTTTTCCATAAGCATCCCACAAGGACAGGAAACTTTGGCCCTGACTCCAGACAGCTTGAACCCTGAAGCTCCACACAGTGAAAAGGTTCTCTGGAATTGGCCACCGGTGTTGGTGACGTCACTGAGATGTGGGGAGAGGAGCGGGCAGGGCAGGTCAGGGGAGGAGGTGGAGACATAGACACCATAAGTTTTTCTAGAGGAAATGAGATGCAAATTAGTAAAGGGCAAGAAAGGGAAAAACAAATGCTGAGGTGCTGGATGATGGCGAGAGACTTTCTCAGATTGTTTGGAGAGGAAAAAGCAGTCCACGGTGGCCCTTGGTGCAGTAGAATGAACAAGGGCTTTGGCATGAGGCCAGGTTCCAGCCCTGGTTCCACTGCTGTGTGCTATGGGCAAGTCACATAACTTCTCTGATTCTCAGATTTTCTAACTTTCCATGACAACAACCATTCCTACAGCATAGTGTTCAATGAGATGTCCTGAAGAAGCCCTTCTCCTGATAACTAGTACTTCCCTTGTTCTCCACATCTCTCCCATGGAGAAGGGGCTCTGTAACCATCAAGACACCACAGCATTCCCTGTGCCCTCCATGCCCACCCCATTTAATAGATTCCTGCCATTCTGTCTTTCTAACAAGGGACCAGAGAAGCCTGTCACTGCTTCTTAGTGGAAGAGAGAGGTGTGAAGCAGAGCCGTCCTTCTGCTCTGAAGGTGAGTTTCCAGATTGCGTGTAATGAGAACGGAAACACAGTAGAAGTCTAAGTTAGGCAGCCAGGGACCGACACTCCGTGGGTGGGGATGAGAGAAGGGACAAACCCAGGCTGAGGAGGTGGCAGGTGGGCCGATCAATGTGAGGGGAGAGAGAGTGAAGAACATGGCCGTTGGGAGAGGAAGCCAGTCAAGAAACAGGGGAGGCCAGGGAGAGGTTGTGCAGGAGGAAAAGGGAAATGAAAAGGAGGTGGAGAGAATGGGAGCTGAGAAAGACAAAAAAGCATCAAGGAGCTAATGGGATTCCTATCATCCCTCTCTGCATTCTGTGCACCCCCCCATGCCCAGTACTGGTGACTATGAAAGTAGCTCTAAGGAGAGGCGGCACCTGCCTCTGGACCTGGGGCAGTTTCCAGCTGAGCAGCGGAATTGCCCTTGCTGGTAGATTTATCTATGGAAACACATGCCCCCTGTCCTGGGGCTCCCCCCGCCCCACTATCCCAGGCCAGAATAAATAAATTTTTCCATCCTCAAACAAGGGCAAGCCACAGCTTGAACAGTGCCAACCGTCCCTGGCATCGCCCCATCTGGACAGGGGAGGAGGACAGTGCGTGCTTCCGAGAAGGCCAGATTGAGTATAATGAGGACCAAAACCAAATCTGACTTTGGTCCATCCTCTTTCTGGGGTTTCCCTCTGACTTTTCCCGAGTGCTCAGAGTTCCCATGCTTTTGCTCATGCTGACCATCACGGGGCCAAACTCGCTGGTGAGGCATGATCTTCAAAATGTATTGACTCAGAGGCTAAAGCGACCGAGAAGGTTGTAGAAGGTCAGATGGTAGACACTGGAGCATCAGTTGGCTGGCAGGAGAGGGGCTGATAGAAACTTCTCTGAAGGATGTCATATGGTGGCCCTGCCTCCTGCGGCCCAGATTTTGTCACCCTCCCCGTTTCATTTGTCAGAGGCCACATGACAGGGCCTCTCACAGCCCTGTAAGAAGGGACCACATCCCCCTCAGCTCCATTTCCCATGGGACTGGGGTCTGTGAGAACGGGCAGAACTTCCTCCCCAGTTGGACTGCTGGCAGAACGGGTCCACCCAGTGTGTGGTGGAGACTGCCCTCGGGACTAGGGTGTTTCCCTGGAGATGATGTCACAGCTACTCAGGGCGTGCATGTGTGTGACTGCGCACGCGTGTGTGAGCACACGCCCACCCACCTCAAGACACCAGTTACGTTGGGTGCATCTTAATATATTTTTCAAATGTTACATATACAAGCCTCTTGTGGGGAAAATTTAAAATCATCAAAGACATAGTAACAGTATTGTCGTTATGTTATTTCAAAGAGCCCTTATCTTTTAGAAATACATATTGAAATATTTACATATAAATGAGATATGATGTCTGGGATTTGTTTTAAAATAATCAGGTGGTGAGGAAGGAAGTAGGAGGTGCAGAGAGATAAAACTGCGTTGGTACTTGTTGAAACTGGGTGATGGGTGTATGGGAATTTATTAAACTCTTTCTCAAAAAAGCAGGGGAGGAATCTGTGGTCAAATAATTTTGGGGAAAGCGGCATACCATGGCCCCCTCTTGGAAACTTACAGTGTGCATTAGTGTTAGATTTTATATTGCTAGGGAATAGGGACTCCATGAGTGTTGACCACTGATCACAGCGCCTAGCACGGTGCCGGATACTAGCAAGCACTCAAGAAATGGGTGATGCGGGAATAAACAAGGAAAAACACAGTGAGGAAACCTATTCACCTATTCAACCTAGTGTTTCCCAAATGTATTTGCTTATAAAACGCCATTTATTGAGGAACACCCTTATATTAAAATCCGTTGAAATTAGTATTTGGGGAAATGGTCTCAACAGGTTATAAATAGTATTAAAACCAGTCTCACAGGGTCCCACCGAGTTGGCAGAGAAAGCCACAGGTTTATAGCCCAGGACTAGATGGACCATTTCCTAACTATAAACTGTGCTCAAGTTCCCAGATGACTGGATTTGGAATCAAGACAGCCCAGGTTGGCAGCCTATTCTCTTTCTTTTTGCCCTAGACCTTCTCCTGATGTTTGCAGTTTGACTTACCCAATATTCAAGTGGAAGACCAAGAAGAAAAGTGAGCAGGGCTCTCGGAAGATGGTGGCTTGTTCAGTGAGTGAGGTCAGCCAAGTGTCTCCTTTCTCATGGCTGTGGCATCATGGGGGAAGTAAGCCTTGGGAAAAAGTGAAGAAGCAGATACCAGCCTAGGTGCCTACTTAAGGAAGTCTACATCAGGAGAAGGAATTCAGGAAAGAACTTGGAGGAAGAGCCAGAACTTGGAGGACTCAGTTCCACTTTCTGACTCTTTCCCTGGACCCATAGTGGGACTCCATTTCCCAGCTTCCCTTGCAGTTAGGCATAACTAGAACCTAGTTCAGTGAGTCCTGAATGAAAGTGATGATCCACCCCATCTTGCTCATAAAATCCCCACAAAGAGTGCTCCTCCATTCTCTTCTTCCTTCCACTGACTGAATGAGGAATGACCCTGGCAGATTTGGAAGTCATGTGGTGAGAATTACAGAACCTCCATTAGCCTAAATCCTCCATCCTCTCCACCATCCTATCTATCTGGAAACCCTTATCTTATGAGTATTAGATGATTCAAAAATAAGTTTCTATGTATTTGAGCCATGATGTATTTCTGAGTTAATTTGTCAGTAGCTAAAATTAGATGATAAAATACAGAAAGAGAAATCTATCTGAAACACAGAATGAAAAATGGGCTAGGGCAGTATCTATAAAACCAAGAAAGGATAGAATTTAAAGGAAGGGGGAGTGAAAATAATAGTAACTACATCTGGGTTTGAATACCTAGAACTTGAGATATGAAGAGGTTGGCTGGGGGATGGTGAGCTTTTGAGGATAATTTTTCTCTTTGATTAAAAGAGAGAACCTGTGAAGAAAGATCCTTTTCTTCTCACCTATCTCCTTTCTTCAGCTTTGGACATGGTCAAGTGAGGATTTAATGCCTGGATCTGCAGCAACTATTTTGTGACATGAGGCAAAAATCATTGAGAGAGGGAGCTGGCATGTTAGGAGTGGTACAGAAAAATGAACAGATTTTGTGTCTATAATACTATCATTGAGCTACTGAACCAACCCTGTAACTACTTTCATTCTGTATTTTTTGTTAATAAAAAAATAGTAAAAGCTTTCTTTTTAAAAAATAATAGTAACTAAAATTTTTTGGACCCTGCTCTATTCTGAACCCTATGTTAAGATAAACAGATACATCGTCACATTGTATACTTTAATTTTCACAATAATTATATAAGCATTAAATGAGTAATTTAAGCTTTAGGAGGTGGAGTGACTTGCTCAAGGCTATATAGCAAATTAATAGCATACTACATTATTACATCCAAAGTGATAAGTTTAAAGAGCTAGATATGTGCAAGGACTCTATTGTAGACCAGAGGTTGGACCAAGAAAAGGGAAGGATTTAATGGGTTTGAAGTGGGGAAGATGGATCTAGAAGGTGACCTTCTAACAAGATCTATCAAGATCTCCCTCAGACACCCCGTCTCTATACAACCTTTTGGAACCACACCCGATCATTCTCACTACTTGGTGAACTCCTTTTTTATTGACTGCTCCTGATCCAGTTCATTACAAACTGCACTGGAGAGTTACTGGACTTTCTTTGAAGTTGACTTATATGCTAGATTTTTACTCCTTGCTTATACTCGGTTCTTCTGCACATTTAGGCTCATGGGAGAGTTACCCTCCCTCAGCTCCCTTGCAGTTAGATGGGGTCATGTCACTGGTTTTAGCCAATGGCATATAGCAGAAATGGCACACATTATTTCTGGGCCAAAGCATTTAATTGCTGGCATGAGATCCTCTACTGTTCTCTTTCCCTGATGCAGCAATTCTGTTAATGTGGAGACGCTGTAAAATCAAACCAGTAGAATCACTGAGTTACCGCCTGGAAGACAGCTGCCTTGAAGAACCGCTTAGACCCAAAGGAGACGTAGCATGGCAAGAAGTCACTTGGAGGATTTCCCGGATTCACTAAAATTTCAGTGATTTTGTTACTGCAGCATAACCTGGGACTAACCTAACCAATACAACTTAATATTCCATCCCGGCCAGAGATGGTGAATATTGATTACGAGCCTTAGCATCATCTTATATCGAAGATGTGATATATATTCTTAACCCATCACTGAACTCTGACCCCACTGAGCTGTAAAACTTTGGAATCTTCCTCATCACAGTGACCTAGCAGTTGCTACTAGTTAATCAGAGCTAGAAAGTGAAGGAAAACCAACCAGAATCATACCACTGAAATCAGCACAGATTTTGACTTCTCACTGTGGCCTGCAAGGCCACACAAGAGCAAAAGCTTACCTGCCTTTACAATCTCCTTTCCAACTGTTTAACTTGCTCGCTCACTCAGCTCCAGCCCCACTGGTCTTTTCTGTTCTCCAAACACACCAATATTCTCATCTCAAACCTTTACATTTGCTGTGCCCTCTTCGTTGAAAACATTTCCCTAATAATTTTATATGCCTCAAATGTCACATCCTCAGACAGACTTTCCCGTCTACCTTAATAACTGTACCCTGCCACCCCAACTTTCTGAGGGACAACACTATTTTTTTGTTTTTGTTTTTGTTTTTTTGTTTGTTTTTTTGCTGTTGGATTCCTACCACTTAGAGCAGTACTTGGTGCAAAGAAGTGACTGGCCAGCCCCAATCTAGACCTTAATCATTCTAAATCATTTTGAGAAGAGAGGGCAGGTCCCTTCTTCTTTGGTTTTTCTTGGTGCTTAGTCCATGTAATGTATGCAGTGGAGGTCAATTAAGTTCCTGATGCATGGTTAAAAGACTTTTATTTCCCTTCCTATCATGGTGGGTTCATGTCTATGTTTTCTGTCTTTCCTCCGTCACTCATGCACTCAAGATGTTTCTTCTTTCTCTTTCCCTTCCTTCACCGTGTGCTCTCCCATTTAAGTTCAAGTTTCTTTCTCACCCATGCCATGCATTCTAAAGCCATGGTTGACTGTGGCTGAACAACAGTTTCCAACAATCAAACAGGCTTTGGCCTGGCCTCACATTCAAGTTCAGTACCTATAACCTTTCCTGTGGGAGTCAACACTGAGTCCCATCCAGACTTGGCTAGTGTGTCATGCCTGGACATCAGAGCCCGGAAGTTTTACCCTTCGGGTGTTTTGAAGAGAACCAGCTGTTACCATTTGCCAACTGAAAGGTTTTGCTTTTGAAATAATCTATGAGGCATGTTCAGGCAGAAAGGGGTTTCTGGAGAAGGCCTGGGAAGACCCACCACTCATTTGAATTGCCATGCAACTGTGGGCAAATCATGAGGGATGCCTAGTTTCTGTAAGAGGGAAAGAGAAATGGTGACATTCTTTAGGTATAATTGGATGATAAGGGGGAGGGGTCATAGGTGAGGTCAGGTAGTGAAAAGAGCATGGAACTTAGAATCAGAAGACCTGAGATTTAGAGTCAGAAGTCTTGAAATCAAGACCCAGTGGTAGACACAGCCCCCAGCCATCTAAGCCTCTGCTTACCCTCTTGTAAAGCAGAGTGGTACCCTCGTACATTCACCAAGTCTCTTTGGTTTCAAGAGAAACCAACTTAGGGTAACACAAGGAAATAAAAGGGGTATAAGATGTCAGGGTAGGACACAGAAGTTGCGGGCAAGAATGCAATCAAGTGTGAAGAATGGATGAGGCTTCTACATCAAGTCCCACACCACTAATTCAAATTTCATCTTCAAAAACTCACATTTCTAAATTAGCTACCACCAGACTGTGGACTTGACCTATTGTCATACTCTCTTTAACTTCAAAAGTTCCGTAGAAAACCATTTTGTGCCTGACATGGGCCCATCTACAATCCAGAGGCACTGTGGCCACCATGGTCTTTCTAGGGTGCACCCGCCATATGGGGCTCCCTTATTTGCTATGATTTGAAAGCCTTAGTAATGCAAAAGTCTCAGCTCTGTAACCACACTTGGTTAGCTCAAGACTAATTAGTCATTCGATGTCATTTATGTGTCATGAAGATTGTTTCCCAAATGACCAGTTTATTGAGACTTCATTAATAATTATTTCACAGGAGTTTTTAACCACTGTTCATTTGCATGTGTAGATGCACTCACAGGTTGAGAGCGAACTAAGAATGGATTTTTCCCTTTTTTTGAGTTAAAGTGGAACTGGAAGGGCGCTTTATTGTACTTTGCCAGATGGCCCCTGCGGTAAGCAGCCCCATGCAAGAATTGACTATTGTCCCTTTAAAAGCGTCTGGTGGCCCGCTGTGTTTATAATCCCCAAATCCCATGATTTGGTTCCACCTCCCAGCCTTGCTCCACGCACTCCTGCTCACATTCGGTTTAGATTTGATTTTTCTTTGCTTAAGAAGAACGAGATTTATTACTAGTCAGAGCCACAGGCCCCCACATTAGGAAAAATAAGTAAATGAACCCCAGTCTGCCAGGCAAAGCATGCTCCAGGCCCACTGGGTCTTCTGAAAATGGTCGCGCAGATCAGATCCTGCTGCTTGCCTTCGTCTAGAAAGTGTCAAGTCGGGTGATTCCTGAAGTCGCCCTCTGAAGTGTTCGGGAGGAAAAGGAACAGGTCGCTCATGCATTACTTAATGCCTTTTTGTTGAGAAAGATGTATCTGCCAGAGACAGGGAATCGTCAGGAACTGAGAGCCGGTGTGCACAGTGTCCTCAGGCAGCTTAGCGGCTGAGGGGTCACTGAGCCCCCCCATGAGTCTTGATGCCTTCTTTCACTTACTACTCATAGCAGACTGTGAGAAAGGTCTTTTTAACTTCATTTTGTAGATGAGATAACTAAACTCCCAGAGGTCAAGCGACCTAAGTAAGATCATCTGGCTAATGAGTGGGTGAGCCAGAGCTCAGATCTGGGCTTCCTCAACCCACGGGCTGAGGATTGGGTCCTGGATTCTTATCTAATAAGGTGACCTCATGTCAACTCGGATCAATTCAAGCTCTCTTTTCCAGTTTCCCACATCCCCAGGTTGGGCTTAGAAAGGTAACTGGTGCAACACACAATGGATACTGAGCATCTCAACTTCATAACTTTAAGGATTTAAATTTTATAGAGGCTCCAAGGAGAGCAGGGAATGCCTTTGTGAGACCGGGGTTTGGGGAGGTAGGGTGGCAGAGGTGCCTGGGCTGGAAAGAGGAGGACAGGGTTCTCTCAGAGAGGTGGTCCAGGAATTCCCAAAGGTCGGTCTTGACTCAGTCGATTGCTAGGTCAGTTAGAAATGAGTCACTTGCAGCATGGGGGCGAACAACCTCAGTCCCTCACTGAACTATCGGGAAGCTGGCCCGCAAAATATTTCCTCCTGGGAGAGAAGAATCCTAATTACCACCCCTAGAATTTGCATGGCCTTCTAGAGTTTGTAAAGCACCTTCACACCAGTTACTTCATCTGCTGATTGTTAGCTGCACAGAGGCCGAAGGGCCAAGGTTCGAGAAGACTAAGTCAAGTGCTCTTTATATATTTCTTCCAAAGTCAACTCCTTTGTTAGAATGAAATCTCACACAGTAGTCTAGTGTCTAAAATTGATGAGATTGAAGTCATCATTGGGAGACGGGGACCGGGTGGGGCGGGGAGGCACAGCCCACGCTGAAGTCTTTACTTGGGCCCCTGCTTCTATTCCTGAGGGGTCTCCCAGGAATTCCACAAAACCCAAGGAGAAACATTGTTGCAGTGAACGCTCATCCCATTTCACTCCCCTCCTCCAAAGAAAGAGAGCTGATGGCCGGGAGCTAACCAAAGAAGTCCAAGGTCACCCCCCAGGCACTGCCGCTCCTTGCAACTCACCAAGGCTGCTTTCTCAAGTGGTTAGAGTCTGAAGATCTTCCTGGGGCCACTGTGCATTCAGGTGTCTCAGGAAGGCGTCCTCTTGGTGACAGATATCTCTGCTACTACTGGGGACGTCATTCAAAGTGCCCGCTTTTCAGGTGGGGCTCAGAAGCATCATCTTCTTTTCGGGAATCATGGGGCTGGTGGCATAGTGGATGGGAAGTAGGTTCAGTAATTTTTGAGTCCCAAACACTCTCCTTGGGAATGGAAGAGGAGCAGCGTGCCCTCAAGCAGCTCATCCCAGGTCAAAACCTTACAGAGAACTACGGAGTGCTCGTTATTGGGCAAATGTCTGTTTCTCCCAAATTTATATCTTGGACTTTTAACCCCAAATGTGATGGTACTTGGGGAGTAGGGACTTTGAGAGGTAATTAGGTTAGGAGGGTGGAGCCCTTATGAATAGGATTAATGCCTTTATGAGAAGGACCTAGGAGCTATCTTGCCCCCTTCCCTGCCCTGGCTCAATTTCAGTCTCTGTCTCTCCCTCCCTCTCTCTGTCTCCCTTTCTCTCTCTCTCTCTCTTTCTCTCTCTCTCTCTCTCCCCCTCTCAGTGTCCCATCTTCTCTGTCTCTCCCCATCATGTGAGGGTAGAAGACAGCCATCTGCAAAGCAGGAAGAGTGTTGTCAGCAGAATCAAGCCATGCTGGCCCCCTGATCTGGGACTTCCCAGCCTCCCGAACCGTGAGAAGTAACTATTTATTGTTTAAGTCTGTGCTATTCAGCTGTAGCAGCCAGAGCTGGCCAAGAATGTCTTCAGGGATACTGAATGCTTCAAATGGTAAGTGTTACATTAGGTGTATCTTAGCGCAAAAAAAAAAAAATAATAATAATAATAACAATAACAACAACAGCAGCAGCAACAACAATAATTAAACTTATATTGGCTCCCTATTTCCTAAGGGTCAAGTTCAAACTCCCTGGTGCAGTCTATGACCTGAGCCATAGCCTCCTGTTTGCTATCCTCCTCTCAAGCTCTTCGGCTAACTGACTGTTCAAGCCTCTCTAAACTGCTCTCCATTGCCTGAGCAAGTCATGTGTTTTCACTTTTCTGCACTCACTCACAAGTTTGCTTTTAGTCATAATAGCTAACACATTTACGGTGCTTATTGTATGCATATATATATACACATATCTAGTGCTTAATATGTGCAGGATGTTTGAGTCATTTAATCTTCCACGTCTGTGAAGTAGAAACTGTTATTAACCCCATGTTAGACGTCAGAAAACTGAGGCACAGAGAGGCTAATGTACTTGCTTCAGGTCACCAAGGCAATGCCTGAAACCAGGCATTCTGGCTCTCCAGTCCTTGTCACTACAGAGTACTGCCAGGGGGTGCTGGATGCCTTGTCCTGAAGAATTCCTCCTCCTCCTTTAAGACCTGGCTGATATACCGCCTCTACCGTGAAGCCTCCCTGGGCTCCCCCCAGGAAAGGGTGGAACTTTCTTCTTTAGGATGGATAGCACTCTGCCCACAGGTATTTTGTGGCACATTTCCTATTGTGTTATAACAGCCAGCTTGTGAGTCTGATTCTCTCCCAGAGTGTGGGGTCCCTAAGGATAGAGCTGATCTTACTTATCTTGATACCCCTGAGCACTCACTACATGTTTGATGAATAAGGGATGGCTGCATGCACTTTCTCCCAATTTTCCAATTTCTTCCCATAAATAACAAAATCAAAATAACAAAATCAAAAGGGAATTGCTTTGGTCAGAAATTCTGGCATGGCTCCTTCAGGATCATGCTACAGTCACAGACAACGTTATCTTTTTCTGTGTACCCCACCAGGCAAGAAAGCTATTCAATTACTCTTTTGGTGGTCCACATCAACAATAAATACTGCTTTTGATTTTCAAAAATGAAATCACTGTATGTTATAGTAGATATGAAATTACAATGCAAAATGATTTTTCTAACTCAAAATCCTCTTCTGAAGAATGGGACAATCTTACTTCCTTTTCTGAAATGTATTGGGTAGGACGGATGAGAGAAATTAGATTAATGCTTGCATTGATAGGAGTCTAAAAAGGAGCAGGGGAAGGTGGGTGGATGTATGGTAAGGATGGATAAAATGGTGTAAGGATGGATAAAATGGTGATTGGATATGTAGATGATGGGTGGATGGAAAATGGATAGATACAGTGATGAGCAGATGTGGCTGACTGGCTGGAGAAGAGGACAGTATATAGATGGATGGATGTAGGTTTATGAAGACACTTGGAAAGAGATGTCTGGGAAGGTGGAGGAGAAGTTGTATGGGAGGGTGATTGAAAGAATAAGTAGGTGGATGGATGGATGGATGGATGGATGGATGGATGGATGGAAGGAAGAGAGGATGTGTGGTTGGATAAGTAGAGGGAAGGGAGGATGGATGGGAGTGTGAGCCCTGCAGGGGTGTGAGGAAACATGGGTAGACAGGGAATAGGTGGGTGGAAGGATGTTTGGGAAGATGAATGAGTATGGGTGACTGGATGGATGAACGGGTGAATGGATCCACGTGCCAGCCTGAGATTGGAAGATGACACATGGGTTGGAGGAGGAAAATTGCAGGCCCAAGGCTGGTCATCTTTCGTGTTCTCTGAGCAGCCCTGATATAAAGCAAAACTCCACCTGAGCCAGGAGAACTTGGCTTCTCTTTCTGGGGAAGAAGAAAGAGCTCGTCCTCCCCCGCTGGGAAGAATCACAGGCTCCGGACCCCTCCTTCCGACCCGACCCGGAGCTCCGCTCTTCCAGAGGACCTCGCCAGGAGGCCATCTCCTCTCCTAGAATATCCCGCTGCCTGTGAAACCTAGAGACACCACTCCCCAGCCTGATTCCCAGGGAAACTCAGAGGAGAGGAGGGGTCGGAGGCTGAACCCAAGGCGGCTGGGTTTCGGGACCCAGTCATCCGCCGGTGGGTCCTGAGGCCGCCCTCCCAGCGGGATGGGAGAAGACACCCGTGCGTTCCGGGCCGAACTGGCACCCCCGGTCCTTCCCGCGCAAGCAGCCGGATTTACGGTCTCGGCGGGGCACGGAGCGGGGGCGGAAGGGCCAGCGCAGGGGAGGGCTGCTACGTCTTTAAACCTCTGCCGGCTGCTTAGTCACAGCCCCCTCTCTTGGGTGTGTCCTGCGCTCGCTCCCTCCTCCCTCTTAGGTCACTCTTACAGCCCTTGAATAAAAACTGCACCCAACTTCCCAGGCGCCCTCATTGCCCAGCCGGACCCCAGCCCCTGATAGGTTCGGTCCGGCCCGCTCGCCCCGTCTTCTGCCTGCCCCCACCCAGCGCCCCGAATCCTCCAGCGCTCCGCGCTCGCTCTCTTGGTTCGCCGGCACCATGGACAAGTTTTGGGGACACTTAGCTTGGGGACTGTGCCTCCTGCAGCTGACCCTGGCGCAGATCGGTGAGTGCCGCGGAGTAGCGGGAGGGAGTGGCCTGGGCGGCCCGGAGGCACCCAGTAGTCCTAAGGCAGAATTGGCCCGAGGGAACGGGGACGGGAGGCAAGGGGGCGGCGGGCCGCGTGGATTTGGTTCAGGAGAGCGGGGCTAGGATTTGCGCTAAGCCTTTGGAGAGTGTGCTGGGGGAAGAGACGTTTGGTTGAAGGGAAGAGAGAAAGAGCGAAGAAAGTTGGATGGGCAGGCTGCCGGCGCGCAGTGCTGGGTGAGGTCCGTGGTGCCGGAGCAGAAAGGAACTGTACCCCTCGGCGCGCGCAACCGGGGTCCGGACGAACCCGCTCGTGTGCCCAAGGGCGCTGGAAGCCTGGCTGGGCTGTGGCCGGGCAGGGCAGAGCTAGGCGGGGCAGGGGCTGTTCGTCAGGCGGCCGTGGGGATGGTGGTGAGAGGGCTGGTGGCTTTCCTGAAAGGGTGCGGGCGCCCGGCAGCTCCCCACTGCGTCTGGGTTCCAAAGCTCTTGCACTTGGCTCCCATCGCTGCCCATCTAGCGCTTGTGGGAACTTGAATGAGCTCTGCGAGGTTCTGGGTTTCCACGAGGTGCCAGCCTGGGGCTGGGAGTGTGAGGAGGAGCGGCAGTGGCTGAGCCAGCTAGATCCTTGTGAACCTCCTGCTTCTGCCAATCAGTTAGGGGAAGTCCAGACAGTAATGTGGCTCACATGCCCTGCCTGGCAGCCTCAGAGCAGGAAGGGGAATGTGGGCATCGGGGTCTGTTAGGAACCCCAGAGCTCAGGCTGCGTCCCCTGCCCAAACAGGGTCTGTATCTCCAGTGGCTTTGGAGTGGGTGGTGGCGGGTGAGGGGTTCCGGTGAGACTGAACTCCAGGCGTTCCTTCCCTTTGTCTGTATATGGACCGATAATTACGTCGCTGATTTGCTTATTGCTAGCAAAATTAATTTTCTTTTAAGAAGTGCCAGCTGGGTCATTAAGACAGCTCAGTCTATGGTTAATTCGACTCAGCAAGTATTTATTAAGACCAGCTCTGGGGGTACCAAGAAAGTAAAGACACAGTCTTACGCTACTTTAGGATGGGGATGAGTGAGGACCCAAGATTTAGATGCATGAAACAGAAATAATAATAATGATAACAATCATACTAATAGAAGAAATACCAGCTCCAGCCGCCATTTGCTGTCCGCTTTCATGGGGTCAGGCACCGTGCTAAATCTTTATAAGCCTTAACCTTATTTTATGCTCATGGTGACCCAGGGAGAAGTGTCCTGTTACTAGTCCTGTTTTACCGACGCTCAGAGAGGTTGAGTAACTTGTCAGTTTTCACACAGCCAGAAGGATTGGTGTGCCTGTGAACCCAGGTCCATGAGCCAGTGCATAGCGGGAACCTGTTAGACTGTATGCACGGCCCAGACACACTTGGAAAGTTTGGGGAGAGAGGGCTGAGGGGAACTAGAGGCCACTGAGGAGGCTTCCAAGGCAAACTGAGCTCCAACAAGCCCTTGAAAGGCAAAAATGCTCCAGATGCCAGAGAAGAGAAAATCTGGAGTGCAGGGAGAGCCGTGGGCCCGGCCTTCTCTGGGGCCTCCAGGGAAGGTGCTTTGTGTCTGACCTTTCGATGATGTCTTCTGCTTTGTTTCTGAGGGTCTTGATTCCTGATTCCTTCCTGTGGATCTCCCTGATTCTTTGGAAGGGCCCCATCCCCAAATATTTGGGGCTGTCCTGACCCTTGAGGTTCTCCCAGAGACCAGAAGCCTCACTCCCGCCCTGCGTTTTCATGGTCCCTTTGGGCAGCATCATTCGGAAGAAGCACGAAAAAGTGCCAGTAGCAATAAGTGTCAGGGCTTTTGGCTTTCATGCGCTTGTAACATTGTTTGGAAGGAACTGAGACTTGAAAGGGAGACGTGACTTAACGGCTTGGCTGGGTAGGCAGAGAGGAGAAGGAGGAAGAGGAGCTGGGGCGGGGGTGTGGGAGTACCTTTGCCCCAGTCCCCCGGTGTGGGCCGGTTAGTAAGGAGGGAGGCCTCCAACAGACAACCAGGAAACTTTGGAAAGGAGTAAAGTTTTAAGGAAGAAGAAGGGCTCCATCCTCCACGTCGGAAAGCAAAAAGTATAGAAATGGCCAACACAGGACCCAGAAACTCAGTTGGAGAACAGACACTTTGAACTCGGTATCATATGCAGGGGGAAGAAAGCAGCCCCAGGTAGAGGGCGAGTGGGACGAGCCCTCCCACATCTCCCCGCCTCCTCTCCTCACTGCTTGGGAATTGTGCCCCTGATATTGAGAAAGAGGGGTGTACCTGAGAGCTCTGGAGCCTGGGGGTGTCAGGGGCCCTTCCGCTCCCTGTGAGCACTAGAGACCCCTCTTCCTGGGAGTTAGGGCTTTGGCTCTGTTTCCCAGGTGGAGAAGCAAGAAATCCATCACTGCTGAGGTTAACATCAATCTGTTCAGTTATTCTACACATCAGACATCTTATTTCTTGCAAAGGCCCAGCAGGTGTATCTGAGGCTGGCGGAGGTCGGAAGAGGTTCCATTTCCTTCCAAATCACCCCACGCAGGAGCAGCACAAGCAGCATGGAATTCTTAACTTATGACAATCCCTTTCCATTCATTCAAGAAATATTTCTTGACTCATTGTCAAAGACTCAGCAATGGGGACTCCAAGGACCATTTAGAAAAACCCTCCTTTTTCCCATGGAGGAAACAGATCCTGAAAAAGAGGGAGGAGTGACTTTTTCTCTTGCAGACGAACTGAGGGCTGGATATTTTCCATCCACATGTCTCTGAAACACCTGTACCATCCAGGATGGCAATGAGCCCCCACCTCTGTCCACGCAGTGGGCAAAACATTTGTTTCATACTTTAAATGCTACATTAAAGATTCACTATATTTTTTTTATTTTACTCTACAAAATATCCAGTCTGCGTTTACTAAAAGAATAATGATATTTATTTCTTACCACAAAGCAAAGTTGCTTCTCGAAGCCTCTGCTGTTACTGCAAAGAATGCTAAGTCCCAAGAAATGCCATTTACTGAGCACGGGCTCCACACTAGGCATTCAGCAGGAAGGAGGGTGTTGAATAGATTATTCTGTATACACCTCATGACAGTCCCATATGGGTTTAGCACTTTCTTAACCCCATTTTCTAGATCAAGATATTGAGGCTCAGGGAGAAGGCAGTAAACAGTGGAGTTGGGGTTTCCCATTGTCTAACGTTGGAGTGCTAGGTTCCAATGTTTATGCTCCTTTGATTCATTACTCAGGAAATGTGTGTGTATGTGATTCTCCTCCCCTCCCTCTCCCATGTGACCAACTAACGAGAAGCCCGCTGTGAATGGCTTCTCACTACCCCCGCCTGCCCCCCCAGCACAGGCTGTGTGGACTCTTGGCTGCCCTACCCTGCCCTACCCTGGACTCTCTCCCCCCAGGCTTGGCCACAGCTGTCAAGAGATGCCAACCTAGTTATTTGTTACTAAAATAAGTCAATTGCCTTATCAGAGTTCAGCTGCCCTTCTAGACATGCTCTCATTTGCAGGCTTGGAAAAAGGGAGAGGCTGCTCCTTATTTAAGAGACAAGTTAAGGCAATGCCCTCTGCCTGAAAATTAAGGAAGAGCCCCTGCAGAGTTCCTCGCCCTAACCCCGCAAGCATTTTAGATGCAGTAACCCAGCAAGGTCCTTATCACACACTCCGTGGAGGCCCCTCCCCCGGTGTTTTGCAGGTGGTACATGGCCCAGCGAGGGCAAGCCTTAAAGACCCAGGTGGTGAGCCCATGAGGTTTTCTACAAAAGTCAAGGATCTTGAACTGAAAGCCAGCATGGAGCTCGAGGTGACAGGTGGCCACCCAAGTGAGCTTTCAGATCCCTCTATGGCATCTAGGCTGATGGTTCTAAGCTGGGGTTCCCTGGCAGAGTGGAGGTGGTGGCAGTTAAGCTGGGCTTCCCCAGCAGTGGGTTCTGGCTGGGGCTGGGATGGGCCGGGGCTGCGATGGGCCGGGTCTGGGCCGGGGCGGTCCCGGGACTGGGGCTGGGCTGTGTTGGGCTGGGGCTCAGCCAGGGCTGGGCCGGGGATAGGGCCAGGGCTGGGGCTCGGCTAGGACTGAGACAGAGGCTGCAGAGTTATGTCTCCCCAGCACCTCCGTTCAGCCAGCTCCACCCAGAGCCTGAAAAGGAAGTGAATCTTTTGCAAGAGAGAGCAGAAGCAGGTGGCAGATACAGTCCGACACAGCGTGGTTCTCAAAGGGGATCTTTTCTGCTTCAGAAAGAAATTCTGGGGGATTGCACAGCGAGAAGCTGATGACTCAATTTCCTTTGTGTCTCTGCTTGTATAGGAAGTACACGAGTGTTCTTTAGAATGATCAGGGTAGCTTGGTGCCTCCTACTTTAAATTCAAACCCCACTTTTCACCCACTCGGCAAGTGAAATTTTTCTTAAAATGCGTCCTCCGCCGAAGCTGGCCATCCAGGGTTTGGGAAGCCAGGCCAACCTGACTGAGTTAGGAAGGAGTGTTTTCTAGTCTGGCTGTAGAATCTGGCTTGGCGTGGACAAAGGGACTGTGCATGCCGAATTTCCCAGAAGAGGCAGGATTTCAAATGTGCAAACAGTCTACCACTGGAAGCACGGTATATGTTTTGACGAAGGGCCTCTGTATTTTTCTACCAATGAATGTATGGCTTCGTGTGATTAGGAGTCGAAGACTTTGCAAGGCGTTTTGCATAAGTGAATTCACGGCTTGACAACTCCTTCAGTCTAGGTCCAATTAAATTGACATTTGGTTCAGAAAACATGGAGAAATATGGGGAGAAACATTTCATATTCCTCTGCTCTCCACTTCCTGATCACCCCAATATGTGAAGTACCAAGAGGAGCTATCTGATTCTTGCTAGCTGGATGGGGGTGTGCACACATTGTGGGTGTGCTTGTATGTCCACGTGCGTCTGAGCCCACGCCTCTGCCCCTAATGTGGGCATTGCTGGTCCATCCTTAAGCATGCATCAGGTGTCTTCTCTGGGCCCCACACTGTGTGGACTACTACAGGGGAATTATGTGTATGAGATTGGCACATCTGGCCAAAAACCTTGTGGTTCTATGTGCAGAACATAGGGCCCCGGATTGACAGGCTAATGGCATTGTTGAGCTGACACACAATATGTAAGGCTGGAGGAATCAAGGGAGACGAGGTGGCAGTAGGGACAAGATAGGATTTGAATCTATGAAAAAGTGGGAACGAAAACGAGGTGTGTCTCTTTACGTTACCCCGCTATTTATCTACCCACTCTCGAATACGTTAGTGAATCAGCCCATAGAGTCAGCAAACATTTACACAGTGCCCACTCATTGCGGCAGCTAGTTAGGCACTGGCGGGGGCGGGGGGGGGGGCTCGTGGTCAGAAGGCCACTACCCTCGCCCCCAAGTCACTAGCACGTGGTGTCCTATGTGGTTTCCTGGATAGTGGCTGACCGTGTATCCCTGGCCACATACTAGATTTGGGCCATGCATGGTCCCCCTCAAGTTGTGACAACTCAAAATGTCTCTGGACATTGTCAGATTGGTGGTGGTGGTGGGTAAAATCACCTCACGTTGAGAAGCTGGGGTCACAGGATGGCAGCCTTCCTGAGAGCCAGTAGGGACCCCTAGCCTCAGAGGGCTAAAATTAATTAGCCTTGAAACCATGCAGTAAAATCTCGCAGGGAGCCCTTTTTCACTTTGGGGGCCAAGGGGTGTTAATGACTTTCTCACTTCTCTAAGGGGAAAAACCCAAATCCGGACGTGCTCTCTCTTATCTGTCTTCTGCAGCATGGTGGGAGCCCCCTGACACCAGGGATCATGTCATATTCATTTTGTGCACGTGTGGTCCCAGATCCGAGGGTTGGTCCTAGTTACCAGTAACTGTTGAATTCCAGCGCATATCCAGAAAACAGAGATAGCCTGGCCCCTGCAGGAGGCATGCCGGGTAGCCCACGTAAGACAGCAAGTACACCCGTGTGTATATATGGTGACCGTGGCAATGGCTGTTTTGCTCAGGACAGGGCTGAGAGGGGCGCGGGGCTGGTCAGCTGCCCGCCACAGGGCTCACGTTTGTTTGGCCCAAACAGGGACATCACCCGTCTATTTGTGGTTTTGGTGGCTGCTTGCTGTGGCTGGGGACGTCTGTCTCAGGACAGAGTTACTAGCTTCTTGGGCCAAGAAGGGAGTGGGAGCCAGGAAGGATGGTGACACCAACCCCCAAATTTAAGCCTCAAAATAAAACCGTCCCCAGCAGTGGCCCACTTGGAGGGCTGTTTATTTGGGAGATGCTGCTCTGAGGTTGGACTTCTTGAACACCCCTCTGATTCCCTTCCTCCCACCACGCCTGCTTCTGGAAGGTAGTGGCAGCTGGGAGAGAAGCAGAAGAGCTTCATAGAAACATCTCACCACCTCTGCGGGTCTCCTACAGCTCACGAAGGGGCAAGTCTCCAGGGAAGCCTGCTGTCTGCTGGGGACCCACGCTGGCAGCGGCAAACCGTGTCTCCTCTCCCTAGAAGCTTGCTAAGTCTGGAGTTGCCCACAACTGGGGCAGGTCCTGCCTCCCTACCACAGGGATCATCTGCCCAGTGATGCTTGGACACAAGGAGTCAAGCGGGGAACGAAGGGACAGTTGTCGTGGGGGAAAAGACCGTCCCAAAGCCCGATCTTCTAGCGTGTGGTGTGCTCCAGCCGCCAGGCTGTGCCCACCCGCCACAAGTGGCCGTCCTGAGTGCCAGTGTGGGCTGGTGGTCCAGGGGTGGGGGGGAGAGCTGAGTCACCAAGGAGGTGATTCGCAAAACTCAGGCTCCAGAAATCTTCCTTGGGTCTTCAGCTTTTGAGAGTCAAGGTTAATTGCAAAACTCCAGTGGGGAGAGCTAATTTGCATTTGCTCAGGGGTCTCAGCCAGCGTCCTCTGGAGATGCCTGTCAGTTCATCTTCCTTCCCCACAACCTTTCTTGACAGTTAGGGAAAGCTCCTGTATGTTTTGTACTTGTTGGTTGGATATTTTTGAGGTTATAGTCAGCACAGTTAGTAATGATAGTGCGTACTTATAGAGTGCTAACCCCTCTGTGTCCTAGATACTAACTTCTTTAATCCATACACCAGCCTTCTGAAGTAGTGTGATTATTGTCCCTGTCTTACATGTGAGAGCACTGAACCATGGAGGATTTTAGTAACTTGTCCAAGGCCACAGAGCTAATAAGTGATGGGGCTGGCCTTCCAACCTAGCTGATCCAGCTATTGGGTCCAAGCCCTTGGACCCTGTTTTACAGTGCTTCTCTTAGTATATCAAGCCATCAGGGGACCCAGAAACCTGAGTGATCATGCCCAGTAGTACTCTGGTTATTTTCGTAAACTCCACTGGGAATCAGGTGTGGGTTGGGTCATAAGGTCCATAAAGCTAGTCTTGCCCTCCCCTTTCTCCACATGATGCCAGTAGAAGGGGAAGGAATTGCAAATATAAAGGAGAAAGAAGTTCTTGTGGAAACTTCTCTCCATTCATACTCTGAGCATCTCATTCATTCCAGTTCTTGGGGAGAAGTTCTCCTCTCTTCTATATGGTGGGAAGTTGGGGGCGGAAGTTAGGATTTAAAAGGGTGGTGGATTGAATTGTTTCATTATCACTTCCTTACTTGTCCCCTGGAGGAGAGGTAGAAGTTGCTGATGGGGGTTACTCCACCATCTAGGACTTTGGTTGGTGAAGGACAAAGCTGGAAAAGTGTTCAGTCAAATAGCTGGAATGTGTTTGCCCTCCGTGCAAGAGTTCTTGGCCCCAGGGCCTTCTCTCTGCCAGCTAGGACTGATGCAGGAAGGAGGGAACTGAGAGACCAGGCCACCAGGAATCAGGCTACACTCACCCTGGCCTAAGGAACTGAGCAAATACTTCAAGTGGGCCCTTCTTCCCGAGCCCTAGCCTAAACCTAAAGGTGGCCTGGCTTCTGTGTGGCCCAGCAGACTCGTGTGAGGGGAGGTGGGGGATATGGGCAGTGTTTCCTCTGGGCGCTTTGCCTGAGAAACAAGCCACCCAGGAAGGGTGGAGGCAGAGGCCCCTGGGGACATCTGCCTTGTCTGTTTGCATTTGGCCTGGGCTCAGAGACTCCAACCAGATTCCTTACCCACTGGAGCAGGTCTGCAGGGCCTTCTAGGGCCCACACGTCAGTCATGGATCTAGGCAGCATCTTTTACTACTTCCTCTCTCAAAGAGAACCTGCTGAGGTATTAAGGTGATGACAGTTAAGCCTTGTAGGTAGGTGTTCGTCATTATGTAACTTGAGATGCCAAGGAGAAATTAACAACGAGAAATTAACAACACCACACAACCCATACCTGGTCTCCTGCCTCGGGTCTAGAAGGCAGTTTCTGAGCAGGCCCCTGGCCTCAGTCTTCACACACTGCAGAAGTATTAAATGAGGATCTCCTATCTGCCCTTCACAAATGTGCCCAAAGGAAGCAATGTCTCACAGTCTAGCAGAGCTGCGCACCGTCTTCCAGCTGCAGGAGGCCAGGTGTGTCACTGAGCCAGCTGCCCAAGACACCAGCTGGTTGCACGGTCACATTTCCTGCAAGGGCAAGACAAGTGTTCAGGTACCGACCAGAGTGCTGGTCACACAGAGGTAGAGCAGACTTTGGAGAGGGACATGATGCTGGCATAGAAATCTCTTACCCCGAAGTTCATCTTCGCTGTGGCTCTTCTGTGGTCAGACTAGTGGTCTTGCCAGTGCGAGCCGTAGAGGTCAGGTGCATCCCTCCGTGTCTCCAGAGTGACTTTTATTCACCTCTACTGTCTGGATAATTCATAAAACCCCCACAAGCATATCTCCATCTAAAACAGTGAAGTTTAAGGAATGTGTCTGAGCCACGTTTGGCCGTCCGTTCTTCACTGGTGAGCAGAGGAGCTCATTAGGGAACAGTTCATGCTTTAGGTACATTATATATATTTTTGTATTGCGGTAGCCTCCAGTCTTCAGCTCCCCAATTATAGTAGATGCTCAATAAATTTTGGATGACTGGATGAAATTTTTAGACTTGGCAAAGCAATCTTTATCATTTACCTTTTGTGACTTGGTAGATTCTGGCTAATTCTTTTTTATCCTTTTTTTTTTCCCTTACTGGTCTATAGAAACCTTTAATTTTATTTTTTCTAGTGTCTCGTTTAGTGGTCCTCAAATCTCCTTGACATTGCTTTTCTCTGCATTCTCCCTGATGTGTGTGTATCTTTCTTGCAGTTTGACACGTCGGACAAGGTGGGGAGGTTCTGAGCTCATTAGGTTTTGTCCAGTAGAGCAGGGATCTTTCCTATATGACTGCCTGCCTCTGCGCCCCAGCACTTCCTTCCAAATCTGGTCTTCTGTACAAAATCCCCAAGCCTCAAAAGCATATTCTCAATGACACTTAGAGAAAAGATGTTGGCTTTTGGTCACTCTGTTAAAAGAAAAAAAGAGGAAGTTGTTTCTTTCAATGGTTTAAGCACCTTCCATTCCAAAGACCACTTGTGCGAAATCAGAGGTTTCTCGTGGTGCCCTGAGAATGAGGAGGTATGGCTTTGGAGGAGGGCTGTGTAGAAGGTGTAGGGGTCTGTGAAGAGCCAGACCTGAGGCTGATTCCCCCTCTTTTCCACTTCAGAGTGGTGTGAGCTGAGACAGTGCGCACATTAAGTGTCTCCAACAAGGTTTACCATGTGGTGTTTTGTGCTAAGGTCTAGCACATCGAGGTGCCCCAAGAATAAAAATGACTGTTATATTATTATATTTTAGTTTTCTGGACAAATCATTTCACCCCTATTTACCTCCAATTTTCCACGTATAAAATGAGAGGGTTGGGTTCTAGTTGATCTGTCAAATCCTTTCCAGGCCTCTCGTTCTATAAATCCACCACTCTGTGGGACACAACACCTAAGCCTCATAAAACTTAATGGAAAGAATAACATGACTATAAAGCTGTGCCAAAAAAAAAAGTGATGCCTGGTTTGTATTAAATGTCAGAAGTGAATTGTGAATCCATGCCGGAAGCAGGTCTATTGACCTAGTAGTACTCTAAATCCCAATGGGAAAGCATGACTCTTAGGAACAAGGTGCTTTGTTCAGAGGACCCAACTGAATCCTCTCAACCACTTGGGAATGGGCAGATGAAGAAGTCTGGGCCAGAGAAGTTAGGCACGTGTCTTAGTCACACAGCTAAACTGCAGGAAGCCAGGCCTGGGATTACCTGCAGGATCTGAATGCGATACCCTTTTCCTTAAACTGTACTTTGGAAAAGCCTTGCTCCGGGTGATCAGAAAAGCCAACCTGTGAAGAAGAGAAAAGATCAGGTCCTTTCCTCTCCAAGCTCCATGATTAACCTGGATTTCTCAGCTTCCCTTAAGGGAATGCTGCAGCTTATTGGTACAAAATGAACCACACCACTCAGCCAAAGCATGTGTGGAAGATGAGATGTAGTGCCTATGGAAAACAACCAGGGAGGCCATGAGGGGGAGAAAACAAATAAAACAAATAAATACATTATTTTTATTATTTATGTATTTATCATATATAACATACATAATTAATAAATATTGATATATGTTATAGAATTAATAAGTACATATATAAATACATAGTAGATATTTTACATACACAAACACACACACACACACACACACACACACACACCTACCAAGACATAGGGCATGACAGAGCTTTAAGATGGCAAGTTGCTGCTTCTACTGAGAACCTTCCAGATCCCTGCTAAGATATTTATTTCTTTTTCATAAACCCAGAGAAGCTCTTTTTGCTCAGGAAAAGAAAAAAGGAAGGATGAGAGGGAGGGGGAGAGAGAGAGAAAAGGAAAAAAGGAAGTCCTACAGATGGTACTACTTAAGAGTCGGCCAAAGTGGGTCAGGGACTAAATGCCCCATCAGTGTCCTGACCCGCAGTCAGTCACTGAAAGCCCTTACTGAGATCACGTCCATCCTGGGTGTGCCCATCTCATATCTGTCTGGCACCGGCCAACCAGAAACCGAAATGAAATACAGATGAGTTCTGTTCTCTTGTCATCCACAATGCCCCCGGTTATCGCTTGGTCACCGGGCCTCCAGCCCACTCCTCAGACACAGCATTCTGGAAGAAGTGACAACCGCATGCAGCCAGCGGAGGTTGGCCTTTCTCCCTCTTAGTCATAGGACTGTGGGCCAGATTCGTCTGTTCGGGTTTGCCTGCTCCCCCAGTTGTAACACGGTGCTAAACTCACCAGTTCAGTTCACTCAAACCTGCAGTGTGACTGGCAGGGTGAAAAGAAGGGAAGTAAGTGGAAAGGCTGGATTAGGTTCTTGGAGAGTTTATGGTTTGCGGGGAGAACAGTCAAACAGGCAGAAGGACTCCGGGAGATGATGTGCCATCAAGCACCAGAAGGTGAGGAAAGGCAGACAGCTCTGTGAGCAGCAACCCTGGGGGCTTCCTGCAAGGAACAGGATTTAAGGATGAGGTGGAGGAGAGTGGAGGGAAGACGGACAGAGAGGTGAAGAGAAGGGGGCAGCCCAAGGAGGTGCAGAGCTTGAGCTGAAAGTTTCAAGGGGCACAAAAAGTGTGGCCTGATGGGCTCAGGCAAGGGTGCAGCCTGTCTGAAGAGGAGGCCAAACTGAGGAATGGTGAGGGATGACATCAGGCAGATTCCAGGCGATCAAATGTCAGTGGCACTGTCGTCAAGATCCAATTCTTCTGCCCCAGGGAAGTTCCCACGATGCTCTCTTCGAAGGCTGCTAGACAGGGTTTAGAAGTGGGGCAGCTGCTCCTGCACTGCTTGGGATAGAACTTGGGCAGCTCTGGCCGGGTTGGGGAGTGGCTATTGGAGAGAATCCCAGACAAGCCCTGCAGCCCCAGTAGCAAATAGATTCCGGCTCCTGTACATTTTCCATTGATTGCTAGAGCCTGCCTCGAGGGCGGTGCTAAGAAGCCAAACCTCGGCTCAGCCACGAGGGTGCTGTGATCCATTAGTGATGTCTGCCACGGGCATGGTCTGGAGGATTCAGTCCCACTCTCTCTGGGAGAGCACTACAGCAGAGCAGCAGGCTTTTCTGTTTTCCGTTCTGGTAGCTGCCTGTGACTGGGACGTTAGCCACTCCGATCTAGTGAGCAAGTCATTCTGTAGACTCCACCTCCTTCCAGAAGAGTGTACGTTCAGTCTTTCTCCCAGAGGAGTTTGGTGACGCGAGCCTTCCCCTAGGATTCCTTTGCACTGTTTTCCTGTCACTCTGAGTGAAGTTAGATGCTGGAAGCCAGGAATCTCCTCTGTTTGAAGCAGAGCCAGGCTCCTTGGCAAAAGGCCCCTTCTCCAACATCAGCTTCTTCATCTGCGAACGAAGAAGACAAAAATGATGCCTAACCCATGGGGGTGATAAGAGGAATAACTAGCTAATGGGTGTAAAGCCTTTGAAGATGAAAGTGTTATATGTGCACGTTAATTACAACTTTTATCAGCCCTGGAGCCTCTACATTCTCAGCTGCCACTCGGGGCTCTTCTGTGCCTCCCAAGTGCAAAGGGCAACGGCATTCCAGACTGGCCCCTCTGAGTCCGGCTTGTAGCATCCAAGTCAAGTAGGCTGGATCCTGAGATCAGGCCAGCAAGCCCATCCTGGGACACTCAAGTTTCCCACTAGTCACGCCCAAGAGAGAAAGCCAGCTCACTACCTGGACAGGTAAGATAAGATAGAACCAAGGTATAAACAAAAGGCTCCACCAGGAGTCTACTAGACATAGCCCCCAGGTGAGATTAGGACACTGTGCTCTAATTCCCACCATGTCAAAGCCTAATTGTGTGACCTTGGGCTACTGGCTTTATCTGTCTAATGTTTCAATACACCTTACGAACCACCTGGGGATACTAATCCCTCTGCCTCTCCGGGACCGCTCCACCTTTGCCTCCCGGTGTGAAAGTGTTTTGGGCTGGCAGGCAGAAGCACGTGATGTGGAACTACAAGGTCCTATTATTACCGGAGGTAACTTTTGCCTTTATCTCTGTCTCCCATTGCTGGATGACCCCAATCATTGAAATTGTATTCTTCGGAATGTTCACCAATCTCTTGCGAGCTGCTGTCCCCTCCTGGGCCATGCTTATCTAGGAAGACCTGGTATGTGCTCAGGCTTTTTGGTTGTGCCATTGCCCAAGGCGTGCCGGTATAGTCTAGCTGGCAGGGGATTGGGGTGCCCTGTCAAGCTGAATCACAATGCCCTTACCAGGGTAACTCAGTAAGAGCACTGGAGGCAGGGGTGGGAGGGTTTTCAGAGGGTTTGCTAGGGCTTAGAAAGTGCCAGCTGGCTTGGGCCCTTAGAGCAGCACCAGAGTATGAATCCAAGGAGGGAGGAGAGGAGAAAGGGAGGGAGGACCCTCAATTAGAACTTATCATGGGCTGGTGACTCAAGCCAAAGACAAAGGTGTGTCAGAATGGGAAAGGACACTAGAAATTCTGTAGAACACTTATTTATTGGACAGGTAAGGGAAGGGCAACTCAGAGATTGCAAATAACTTGCCCCGGGTCACATAACTAGTTAGAATCAAACCCTGGTCTTCTGATATTCAGTCCAGTACCCTTTCTGTTTTGTGCTTTGATATGATAGAGGGAAGGCACTAAACAAGACGAGGCTGCCAGGAAGACTGGAGGGGGACAAAGAGAGGAAGCTAAAAGGGTACCGGGTTTGTGGCACAATGGGAAATAGTGTAGGTGTTTACATGCTGCTGGAGCCTTTATTGAACTTGGACCGGGTTTTCTGTGCCATACCTTGTATATCCATATTTGGTGTTCATCTCGATCTTTCTTGACTTAATGAGCGTTTGGAAACCAGAAAGCCCAGTGCAAGCTGGCCTGGCTCTTGCCCAGCCTCTCTGAGCAGTTCTGTGAGCTGAGTCAACAATCAGTGGTTTTCCAATGATTCATTTGTTCATACAATACATGTTTATTGAAACATAACATGTGCCTAGTGTTCTCCCAGGCAGTGAGGACAGTTTCTACTCTCATGGAACTTCCAGTCTATCTGGGAAGACGGAGAGGACATAAGTAATGATGCCCTTAGTGAATGACAGTGGTGACTGCTGTGATAGGGAAGCGGAGGGTCTTTGAGGGCATGTCACAGGGAGACCTCATCGGATCTGGGGCATCAGGGGAGCCCGGGGGGATGAAGAGCAGCATCTGTGTTTGCAGGTGTCCCCAGTTCCTTGGGGGCCCTTGTTGTTGAGCTTCTCAAGCCCAGCAGTGCTCAGGACCAAGAAGCAGTCTGGTAGGTGGGCTCAAAGCCCCTCAGCAACTCCAGCCAAGGCAGCTCCTCTTCTGGCTGCCTTGCATTTGACTCACTGAGGAAGAGAGCACTGAGAGAAAGTTCTACTTCTCACAATTGTGAAAGCAACAGGTTGATCATTGAAAAGGGAGCCACTGAACCCTCCAAGCTGGATGAGACTTTTTCTTTTTCTTTTTCTCTTTTCTTTTCTTTTCTTTTCTTTTCTTTTCTCTTCTCTTCTCTTCTCTTCTCTCCTCTCCTCTTCTCTTCTCTTCTCTTCTCTTCTCTTCTCTTCTTTTCTTTTCTTTTCCTTTCCTTTCATTCCTTTTCATTTCTATTTACTTTTCTGGATGAGACCTTTGGAAGTATGTGTTTGGGGAAGCAAAGGAACCCAAATTCCGGGAAATGAAAAGTGTCATCTGATGTCAGAGTTATTTTAAGCCATGGGAAAAAAATTATAATTTACTTAGGAATCTTGGATGTTAAGCCTAGTTGAGGGTCAGATCTCATTGATTTTGTTAGGAGTTTCTTGGTCTTTTTTGGGGAGCACTTTGTTGATGGGAGCTTGGGCTCCTGGTTTGATCAGTGTGTATATAGGGAATGATTTGCAGAATGCCTTCCAGCAGCCATGCAGGTGTGTGTCTTGGGTCTGGGCAGCAGGAACAGACAAGAAGCCCGGGATACAGATGTCCAGCCATGTGGCTACAGGGGCTTCACTCCTTTATCGCCTTTGTTGCTGTTAACTACTTGGAGACGACCTGATGATGTGCCCCCCATATAATTGCTATCTGTCACATATTTCTTGGTATACCCATATCAGTGCATGCCATCTGAACATCTATGGAAATAACAGAACAATGAAACAGAAACCTTCATAAAATGCTATCTCCCACACCAAGAAGTGTGGAGAGAGGATGATTTTAGGAGCTTACAGGTTAGCCTTCTTCACAGTCTGACACTGACTCCCAGAGTTCCAAGCATCCTTTCAAAAAAATAACAATATCCAGCAGCAGAACGAGGAATACTTGTTTACAAGTGTCTAGAAAACTGGAGGAATGGCTTTTCCAGAAGTCCTTACTTGACTTCCCTTTAGTTTTCATTGGAAGGACGGGGTCACATTGCATGAAATGTTCACGCAGAGCCAGTCATTGGCTAGGAGAACTCTGCCCACAGTGCTTGATTTAGACCATTCATGATTACACTGAGGCCTCATATCCCCGGAAGCACACGTTCAGGATTTTGACCAAAATCAATATTCAATTAGAAAAGCTTTGTTGCACTAATAATGATGTCTGTTACAATGAGTAAGGCCCCAGAGGGTGTCCACCCACCTGATAGAGTTGTGGTTTGAGGCTCTAGACTCTACATAGAGTAAAGAAAAAAAGCAAAACCTAAGTTCTTATGTTCCTAAGCCACACCCTCAGCTTTTTCGTGAGAAGACACACCTAATGGATAGAGTTCACATGGGGGACACGCTGTATTTTGAGACTTAGGCGGACTGTGGCGTACACTCAATCATAATAGCTGTAACTTTATCCTTTCCTCTCTCCCCCAAAAAGCATACCAGGGAATAACCTTAAAACTGTTATAATTTATAAGAAAGAATCAATTGTGTGTGCATACTTGAGCACTTGATTATTAGAAACTCATCACGGCAAGCCATCTCAGCACTGCTGAGCTATACCATGCATGAGGACCACCAATCTGAAGGTGATCCATTTTAAAAGAATGACTATGACCTTGAATGAGTATCTCTTCCTGTAAATTATGAGATGATCACCCCCAAGGGAGACGGCTAGCTTCCCTTTTCTATAACTACACTCTTAGAGTGTTTTAATACGTGTGAAGTGTTTTCAGCTCCATTATATAACCCAGCTCTCACATTAACTTCATGATTAGCATTATTATCCCCCTGCAGAGGAGACAAGTTCAATGACTTTCTGAAGGTCAGATAGATAATTAATGCAGATTTGAAATTTGAACCCCAGTTTTCTACTCCCAGAGCTGATGTCCATGTCACCACACGCTGTTGGCTTCCAGGGGACCCAACTTCCTTTCAAGGAGTCTGAAATTGACTCTTGAATTTTATATTAATGACTGCTCTTTCATAAGCAGGAATGAAATAGCAATTATACTCAAAGAAGCTATATTAGGAATGAAATAGCAAATAAAATTGCTATTTCATTCCTAATATAGCTTCTTTGAGTCTGAAGTTCAAGGGTCTAAGTGGGGTCACATGGTAATGGTTAGCACTCTGGGCTCTGAAGTTCAAGGGTCTAACATCTTAACATTTTAATAAGCCCAAAGATGAACAGGAGGATTTTCTGGGACTGTACTCTGCCCATATGCAGCTAGCTCATGAATCTAGTGGTATGGGAGGAAAACTTCGGGATTTTGTTTGTTTGTTTTCCATTCTTCTTTTTTTTTTTTTTCATGTAAATATCATTAAGCGATCTATGATGACTTCATCCAGGGAAGAGAAGCTCAAGGGATGTCTAATGTGGACCTCAAAGATATGGTCCTTTCTTACATGGGAAGAAGATCGCTTTTTGATATCTAGTGATGAAAGAGCTAGAGGAAATGGATTCTATTAAACCAAATGATTTATGGCTTATTTTGAGTCTGAATTTCCTGACCCTGAGGTTTGCCTGGCTAGTTCCAATTCACCTTCAGTTCTCAGCTGAAATGGCATTTCCTTGGAGAGACATCCCTTGGGAACAGCAAAGGCCTTGGAGAAGAGAGGCTTCCCTTTGGACTAATCTCTCAGCACCCTGTGCTTGTGTTACAACATTTATTGTGTCATGTTGTTGACTTGTGAGATGTCTGTCTTCTTCTCTGGGCCGTAACCTGCATTAGGACAGTTACTTGCCTACCTTGCACAGTGCACTGGTCTGTGTGCCCGGCCCATGGAGACTGAATGAAACCTTGTTGAATGAATGAAGTTGGGGCTGGAATTCTCTCTTCTGAAGGCCTGTGTTGGGGTGGTTTTGTGGGATTGTGGTTTACCATCGTGGATTCAGTGTAATCTCTGAATTCAACAGAAAAAACAACAACACTCTGTATCTGTCATTCTATCATCTGTACACCTACCTACCTGTGTACCTATCCATTTATGTATCTATCACTTATCTATTTATGTCTCTATCATCTATCTGTCATTTATTGAAATAGCTTTCTACTGAAATAAAAGACAAGACCTTAAAAGCAAAGAAGGGTCTGCAAGCCGGTCATATTTCTCATTCTCTCCTACATCTTCATTCACGCTATACACCACCCCAATTCCCACCTCCCCTCCTTGGCTGGCATCATCCAGTCTTGTCTGTGATTTCCTATAAGGGCACCAAAGGGAAGTTGAATCTGTGGGGTGTCTGGCCACTCAAGGGAGATGTGAAAGACGAGGGGGAAACATTTTCCATTTAGACACGGGAAAAATGAGGCAGGTTCAGGTCCTCTAGACTCTTCTCCCTGCAGCTCCGTCTGGGACATGTCTGCGGTGGCTCTCTCTCCTTTCAAACAAGCGTCACCAGATAAGCCCCAGCCTTCCTAAAGGATTGTTTCTCAGGAGTCAGGAAATGTACCCTATTATTTGTTTGAGCTTCCTGTTCATTACATTGTTTGGGAAGCAAAAGTCCACAACCACGTTTATATTCTGCATTGTTTGCATTGTTAAAAACTGGAAAATTAATTGGGTTTCTTCTGCAAATGAGCTTTCCATACCTTCTGGGAGACTTTCGGAAACAGACCTCCCTTTAAACAGGCCGGTAGGAAACAAGTGTCCCTTAAAGCCAGGTTTCTGACCTGCTGCTAAAGGCCGGCTTTGAGGATGTTCGCTCCAGTTCCCAGGGTTCAGGGCCCAGGGCAGGTGCAGGCTGTCAGGGATGCCGGTGGGAAGCTGAGTCTGGAGTCCTGCCGCTCGGAGAGCAGCAGAGGTGCTAGAGGTAGGTTTCCCTTGAAGTCCTACTGCTCATTAATTATGTGGCCTTAAGCAATTTGCGTATGTCTCTAAGCCTCAGTCTTCTCATCTTTACAATGGAATAACATACCTACTTGTCGGGTATAAGGACAAACAAGATCATTTGTGTGAAGCCCTTGACAGAATGACCGGCATGGAAGGAGCGCTCATCCGTAATCCTTGTGATCCTTTTTATGATTAGACCTGGGACCCCTCCACCACGCAGCCCTCACTTTATTCCTGCTGCTACACTTGGAAAATGCATCCTGCTGCCTTTGGAAGGTTTTCATTCCATTGCTGGGCAAAACATCGGCCAAGGGACTCACATTGACTTTGGTGAGGAGGGCACCCCAGAGAACTGGGCCCCACGTGTGCTGACCCGAATGGCTGTGGCTGAGCCGCCCCAGCAGCATGGGGTGTTCTGGGAACCCTGGCTAGTGCAATAGCTGGGGAAAGCAAATGGGGAAATGCACCGCAGGTCTGGTCTTGCCTCACAAAATGACAGTCAGTCTCCCAGGCTGCGTGTCTCAGCAGGATCGGCCTCTTCCTGCCTTGAGTCCTGGGAGCTGGTGGTGGGGCTGGAGGAGGAGGTAGTATTTTCCTCCTTCTCAGGTCCAAGCATCTCACAGGGCTCTTCTCCAGCCTCACAGTATGGAAGAGCCGTTAGGCACAGTTTAATGCAGTAGCTTCCTTCTCCTTCTGGAAATTTTGGAGTTTCCCAGAGCCCACTTCCTCCCCAGAAGCCCAAGCTTGGAATTTCCTGGTGGTGGATGAGGGGCAAATGCTTAGGGAGAAAATTCTAGGTGCATAGAGTGTTTAGCCATCAATCACTGTGGGGCAGGGGGGTGTGGGCACTCTTCTCTCATCTCCAAAAAGACCTTTAATTGCCTTTAACTGCTTAATTCTGCTATCCTCTAAAGAAAGGAAAATCTGGCCACTCCCAGCCACACCTGAGAAGTGACTAAGGCTCTTGCACCTTTTAATAGGAGTATTTGCATTTTTCTTGGTTTCTCATTTTGCTTTTAATTTCATGAGAGTGTGGGGCTGAAACAGAAGATTACCCGTTATGGTGTAAGAACATCATAGGTTAGAGCCTAGGAATGTCCACAGTACTGGGGAGAGCTGTGGCCAGTCGTCCAAGATTAATACCCCTGTGGGAAAAGTGAAAAGATTGACATTTACTAAGCACCTGTTAGGAGCCAAACCCAATGCTGCTGCTTCATGAATATTTATAATATAACTCCCACAGACTCCTCTTTGAGGCATACACATAGCAAATATCCACTGAATAAATGATCGACTGATTTTCAGAAGAGCCATTTTACAGGCTGAGAAACTGAGGATCATAAAAGTGAAGGAACTTGCCCAAGATGGCTCAGCTCTTATGTGGTGGGGCTGGAATTCAGTCTGGAGCTCCCCTCTCCCTTTCGACCTTACACCAGGAGCTTCTACTCAGCTTTATGGGGAGTTAATCCTGTTCTCCCATCCCCATAAGCGGAGGTCTTGAAAATTCAAAGCATCTCCTTTTCCTGAGAGTCTGGGTTTTTCTGGCTTATTGAAAAGGAAGGGCCTTGAAACTATTTAGAACTACTGGGAGCTATCTTCAGGAAAGGAGGTGGTGGGAACTCCCCTCCCTTCCCTCTTGGCTGGGGCAGTGGAACCTCCAAGACCACCGAAGACTGGGGAGCACCTCACCTCCCTTGTGCGCCTGTGAGGGCTGCTGAGAGTGCCCTGCTTGTGGACTGAAGAATGGGGAGGTGGTGGGAACTCCCCTCCCTTCCCTCTTGGCTGGGGCAGTGGGACCTCCAAGACCACCAAAGACTGGGGAGCGCCTCACCTCCCTTTTGCGCAGGTGGGGTCTGCTGAGAGTGCCCTGCTTAAGGACTGAAGAATGGGGAGGTGGTGGGAACGCCTCTCCCTTCCCTCTTGCTTGGGGCAGTGGGACCTCCAAGACCACCAAAGACTAGGGAGCGCCTCACCTCCTTCTTGCGCAGGTGGGGTCTGCTGAGAGTTCCCTGCTTAAGGACTGAAGAACGGTTTGAATTGCCGTGATGCTGAAGTTCATGGTCAGGAGCACTGGGGCTGTTTGTAGTAATTTAGGAGGAGTGTCTCTAAGGAAATCAGTACTTCTGCTGCATTTCTCTTAATTGAATCCATTCTTTCCCTCCAGCTCCGATAGGGCAGGCTCTAATCTCTTGAGTGCTGGAAGGCGTTTGTTTGGTGTAATCAGAGAGCAGGATGCTGGTGACAGTCTCTTGTGTTGTCTGTTGTCTCTTTCTGCTATTGTACCCTGCCTGACACATCACCGCCAGCAGCTCCGTCACCCCACTGCTGCCTGGATTCCAGAATGCAGAGACACAGTCCCGCAGGCAAGAGGGAGCCACTCAGGTCTCTGGGGGCAGGGGAGGGAGAGCAGTGGAAAGTTGGAAAGAAACTTAGACTTGTCCTCCTAGAGACAGGGGACTGGATTGGCTGGGGACCTAGAGGTCATCAGATCCAAACTCTTCCTTTCTGATAAAGAAACTGAGGCCCAGGGAGATAGAGTGACTTCTCCCAGGACTGACAGGGTATCAGAAGGAAGCCTGGCTCTAGACCCCAGGTCCCTGGACTCCCAGCCTCATGCTTCTTCCACTGAAACCAAAGGGACATTTATTGGACACCACACTGTATATCAGACAGTGGGGATACAGAGATGAATTGGGGGTCTTCCCAGAGGAACCCACTTTGAGGCAGACTTCTTCCTAAGATAATGCTTTACAAACAGACTCTCTGTTGGGCAGCACATGATGATGTAGAGCAAGAGGTATATCTCTGGGGAATTAGGCTCCTGCTTCCTGGTTAGCTGGAGGTCCCAAGTGCTTGTCACCAAGGATCCAGTAGGCAGCTGAACAGTTAATCAAGAATGAAGGCACAGTAAGCGGCACCTTATGTGAGAACTACCTTACCATTGACGATACTGACCAACTACCAGGCACTCGTAGATGTCAGTTCTGTTGCTAAGTGTTTGGTGCTTTCCCTCATTTAATCCTTAAATGACCCCCATGAGGTCAGCATTATCTTCACTTTACCAGCAAAGAAACTGAGGCTTAACGGTTAAGAAAACATGGGGTACCTGGGTGGCTCAGTTGGTTGAGCGACTGCCTTTGGCTCAGGCTGTGATCCCAGGATTCTGGGATCGAGCCCCGTGTTGGGGTCCCTGCTCAGCATGGAGTCTGCTTCTCCCTCTGCCTCTACCCTTCCCCCACCCCACTCGTGCTCTGGCTTGCTCTCTCTCTGTGTGTGTCTCTCTCTCAAATAGATAGATGAAATCTTTAAAAAGAATAAAAATAATAAAAGTTAAGAAAATGTGGCAAACCTAACAATCCACAAGAGCCTGGGCTGGGCCTTGGTACCAGGTCTTTCTGATATGAAAGAGGGCACACACTCCCACCATGCCATCCTCCAGTACCATCGGCCAAGTCGCACCTGCACTAGTTACCGGAGATGCTAGGTGGCCAGGAGGTCCTTGCAAGCCTCAGAGGGCTTGAGAGCAGACCCATCACAGTCGCCCTCTGAAGGCTGCTCTGTCACGGTGTTTGATTTACCTCTGAAGTCGAGGCCAAGTGCTAGAAGGGACAGGTACACCCCACTTCCGCCAGCTCTCTCCCCAGCTTTGGACTCCAGTGGAACTCTCATCTCAGAAACCAGATCATTCAGATGTCAAAGATTGTGCCCTCTGGGCGCCTGGGTGGCTCAGTGGGTTAAAGCCTCTGCCTTCAGCTCAGGTCATGATCTCAGGGTTCTGGGATCGAGCCCCCCATCCAGCTCTCTGCTCAGCAGGGAGCCTGCTTCCTCCTCTCTCTCTGCCTGCCTCTCTGCCTACCTGTGATCTCTCTCTCTGTCAAATAAATAAATAAAGTCTTAAAAAAAAAAAAAAAAGATTGTTCCTTCCAAGCTTCTCTTGTCTTCCTTACAAGGTCCAAATCCTAGGGACGTCTCCCATGGACCCTGCAAGGCAAAGATGGATTCCAAATCTGATTTTATCTGTGTGTGTGCTCTGGGGAGTAATTTCCTTTGTCTGGGTATCTGATCACACCCAAAGCTCCATAAACATGAGTAAAATACGTCCAAAAGTTTATAGAAATACCAGGCCACACGGACTGCCACCATCATGCTCTATTTTAGAACCCACTTTTATTTTCTACGAGACACTGTTCATCCCCAACATTGTCTTATTATATATTAATCATTCGCCTGTATACTGTCGCCTCCCCACATTGAAAGGTAAGGTCCTTGTGTGCCCGGGACCTTGCATGTCTCCCTAGCTCCATACGTAACACTTGCACCTCCTGGAAGGTGTTTGGAATTCACACCCTGCACCATGCTCTGGGGATACTAACGGGGATTTGGGAGGCCAAGATCTCATAGGAAGAGGCTCAGTTGTCCTCACCCTGGTGTTTCTAGAACACCTCCCAAATGTCTGTAGTGAAAGGAACCTTCGCTCTCACCAGGTATGGTCTCTTGCCATGTCTGATGGTCATTTGGTTTAAGGAAAATCAAGTCTTAATACTTTTAGCAACTTCACAAAAGGGTCATTTGTTACTTTCTCCACTTTCAAGGCTCCTGGTTCTGTGCAGGGGCCCTGTTCCTTAGAAGCAGGAAGTTGTCTTTGGCCCACCACAGCTGAACATGAAATGGTGAAGATTTTGGTCCAAACTCTGTGGCTTGAGTCAGATTTAAAAGCTTGTCAGAAATAAGTTCTCCAGAGCCTGGCGTTCAAGACTGGCATCTGTGGTTACAGATGAGATTTCACAGACGGAAAGCCCAGAAAAAGGTGTGAATTACAAGCTATTAGCTCCCGGGGCAATTGCTACTGTACCGATCCTGGAAATCTGTTTGGCCCAGATTTTTAAAAATATCCCCATGATCCAGCCTATCCCTCCATAGGGCTTCTGCTCAGAGATATTTGTGTTACTCTTAAAAGCATCTGAAGAATGAACAGGGGTAGGGTTCTTGGACCGGGAAGGAGAGCCTGCCTCTTGCGTGTGCACGTGTGTGCATACAGACACGCCCCCACCTTCTCATTTTAGCACCTGAGACAGAGACAGAGCCAGCGAGAATGAGAGGGAGAGAGTTATTACAATGGTTAATTTCAGCCTAGCAACCTAAGGGGTATGTGAATTGTCACAGGAAGAGCAGAGGCAGTGTCCTGCTATGGTCGACAGGTGGAAATGCACCAAGCCTGCCCCGCTCCCGGGGTGCTCAGCTCTGTCTAGGACACGGGCTCTCTAAGTCCCAGGGCAGGATGGATTTTTCTGTGAAGTTTTCCCCAGCTCATTTTGTCCGTGAGTTGCTCTCTTTGGAGGAGCTGGGAGTGAGAGCCCCCGTCCGCCAGCTCTGTGTGCACGGCGCTAGGAAAATGTGAGCCCGGTGGTCCACAGACTCTCCAGAAACTGGCCTGCAAGCTCCTGAGTTAAGCCATGTGGCGGCGAAGAGACAAGGGGCCGGGCTGCCCCATCCGCTGCCCTACAAACGTTTCACAACCACACCCAAAAAGACACTTGCATTTCAGGCCCCCAGTGTGACGTCTTTGTGTCCCAAGAAGAGTAACTCATGTCAGAGACCAGGTGTCATCCCTGGACTTGACTCCGGCCCCTGCCACTTCCATGCCGGAAGGTTGGGTCAGTTGTGCTCGGAATCTCACTTATTTCATCTGCAAAATGGATGATAATTTGACCTCCTGAAGGTGCTCTGGGGATCACAAGTGTAAAGTCTCTTTCGGTTCCTGGACTAAGGTCTGGCTCAGACTAGCAGCTCTGTAAACTCCAGAATCTTTCCTTTAACACGCGTGAAGATGCTTAAAAAGGTAGGCCAGAGGAAATAAAGTTAAAGTTGGAGAGGCACTGGGCTGCGTGGTGAGGTTGGGTTCCGAGGGACTGGTGGCAGTCTTGTTCCCCTCCATCTGGATGATGCTACCTTGAAGGACAACAGCTTCACCTTTGGGTCTGACTCTAGAAATCTTGTCGAATACACTGTTGTTCAATCCCATCCCTGTAAGATAGCATTGGAAAATCAGATTGTGCTGTCTCCTCTCTACAGTGGGGCTTGGGACAGTCTTTGCCAAACTCTAAATTGCAAGATCACTTTATTCTTGAGACAGAGAGGGGGAAAATACAAAAATAGTCATACTAAGCCTGTATCACTTGGAAAGCATTTTGACACAATTGCGTTTCACTTGGGCTGCAGCCTTTGAGCTGTGAGCCTGTGCTAATTATTCAATGCTCTGACTCTCTGTTTCCATAGCTGTCACGAGGAGGGACTAACCCTCTTAGGGCTCCAAATGCTTTGAAGCCACAGGCACATTGTGGGCCTTGCCGAGTGGTTATCATTGCTACGACCGGTTTGTACTGCCATGGTTTCCAGAGCATTCCAGAGTGAGCCTCCTGGAGCACTGTGGAGGGCAGCAGGACCATTGGTGGGGTGCACGGGGGCTGGGCAAGAATGAGCAGTTGGTGGATCGAGGGTCTGGGGTCTGCCCCACCACCTTCACTACTGCTCCCCCTGGAACAGCTCTGCTTTTACCCATCCTAAACACTGGGGCTCTGCCTAAGGCATCATGGTAGGGGGCAATCTCTGAGCACTCACCTTTCCCCTTTGCTTGTTGATAATCCCAAATGGAAAGATCAGCACTGTAGGGAATGGGGGGAAAGCAAAAGAGCTTGATAATCTGAGTTGAGGTCTGGGTGTTATCCAGGCTCTGTAAGACTTGGAGTCTCTGGATCTCTTGTTCCTTAGTTTCCACATCTGGAAAATGGGTCCGCGGCATCTATGTGCTGGGCCTCACAGAGCTGCTTTGGGATATGGGATTGAGAAGGAACCCACCCATGTGCCAAGATCACTGAGGTGGGCTTACAACTCCATCTGTCCATTCACCAGGGCTTGGAGCCCAAATGTGTTCTAAACTAATGTTACATTTTTGAGAAGCTACCTGAGATTTTAATACTGCCCCCACAGTATGTATCCTCCCCCTTTTATCCCAGAAGTGCCAAGTGTTCTCCAAGTCCTAATTTGATCCTGGGAGGTAGGAAGACGAGGTGTGAACCTGGGAGCCAGTATGAGTTACTCAAGGTCATGCAGCTTATAATTAACAGAATTTAGGCTAAAACCAGTTCCTCCTCCCAGGTGGGGGCCCTGGGCTCAGCAGCACATCAGCGGCCCACTAACCCCCTGATTGTGGCTCCCAGCAGTGGCTTACAGCCTCCGTCTGCCTTGGCGCTCATCAAGGACCTCCCTTGGACTAAATAAACTCAGTCAGTTCCTCAAACAGTGGGCAGAAGAGCGAGAATGAGGAGATAGAGCTAGGATTGTAACCACACCGGGACAAGCAAATCTAGTTATCAAAGTGAGACCCCTTTTTTTGCCTCCTCGCAGTAGGAAAAACCCCGTGTGGGCCCCAGAGAGGCTTTCTCATTTCATTTTACCACATCCTGGCTTTGTGTTAGTCAATCTGCTAGAGCTGATATTATCAAAAAAAGAAGAAAACAAAGGTTTCAAGGCCAGACCTGAGTGTTTCCGGATCGCCATGGCAACACGCAGGTGTACACAAGGTGGTTTCTCTCCCTCTCTCTTCCTGGGGACGAGCTCACCGAAGACTGCTTGAGGGGGCAGGGTTGTGCACTGAGAGGATAGTGTTGGGACACAACACTCTCTGCAGGAAAGATTCTGTTGGATCCCGGATCCGGGCTTTCGCTACCCTGTCCCCTCTCCCCACAAGGAGGCAAGGGCCGGATCTTTCTTCAGACTGTGGCAACAACCCCAGAGCTCCCCTGGGTCAGTCCTGCGGAGGCCTTGACGGAAGGGCCAGGATAGTGACTGAGAAGAGACCCGTGGACTCTCCTCTGAGAGGGCGGCAGTCACGGGCCCCTGCTGGTTGGGTGTTGGCGGCCATGACAGGCTCTATGGTCCAGGGACAAGAGGCTGAAAGGCCAGGGGGAACAGCCAGGCACCGCGAAGTTGGGGTTCACTTCCTTTCTAAGTGCCAAGAGATGAATAGCTCAGTTGAAAGCAACCCAGGACACATTCTGGAGGAAATTCTCTGACTATGATAGTGTATGACTATTTTTCCTGCTCGTTAAACCCTCACCCACCTCTCGGGGCAATTCCGGGAGAGACTGAGTCACCCAAGACTCACGGTCTGCTCTGGGCAGCCAAAGGCGGTTCGGCCACTGAATGTGATTTTGGCCTCATTCAGAAGTGGGTCCTGAACAATAGGTCCTTTCACCAAGCGCCCATCACATGGGTGTCAGGGGATGGGGGCGAGTGACGTGGGGGTAGCAGGAAGGCGGCCAGCCTTCTGGCCTGGCGGGCCTGTGTGGCAGCAGGGGCTCTAAGAACTAACAGGGCTCCCGGATTGAAACTCGAGGGCTTTGAAGATATCAGACAATCAAAGAAATGAAGAAGAGACTGGTTTCTTCATGTCCCATTAAGACAGTGGATTATGGCTTTGTTGGGAACAGCTTGCTCAGGCCTCTTATAAGAGCAGTTCAGCAGTGAGAGCACTGGACGAGGAGTCAGGAATCTCAGTTACGGACCCACGAGGCCCTGCTTTTCTCACAATGGACTGGAGGGTCATACTCGGTCATTTTGGATTCTCTTTTAGAAACTGTCTATTTCCCCACGTGGCTTTAAATATAGATGATCCAATCAACAATCATGCCTGGCAAAAAAAAAAAAAAAAGACTTTTTTCTATCCCTGCTTCTAATCAGATTCAGTTCAGTTAGGTTTGTGAGTTGTGTAATCTTCTTTTTAGACATGAATTCGGTAAATCAAAAGACAGAAAGAGAATCCTAGCTACTTCAAGATAAACACTCTGAAAATGAAAAATGTGGGGAACCCACCAGGGCTTCCGGCTGCCACTGCCAGAGCAGCTTGCCTACCGCCTCCTCCCAGGAGCTCGATGGGGTTGCATGCCGTTAGCCTAGAGGGCCATGCCCAGGCTTGATTGGCCTGGCATTTTAGCTTAGTCTGTTGAAATTTCCGGGCTGGGCAGAAAGCATCTCAAAATGTCACAGGGACAGCCTGCCGTCTGGTGTCCCAGCCCTAGGCCAACCCTAAGTCCCAAGATCCTCTTTTCATTTGCCCTGCCTGATGGGCCAGAGGCTGGAAAGCGCTAGGGAAGCCTGAGGCTATGGCTCTGCCTACCTCTCAGCCCCCAAGAGGATCACAAGACCAGCACAGGTAAGATCAGAAAGGGGTAGGCAGCCCACTGTTGGGGCAGGCCGGTAAACATAGAGACCTCCGATTCTTCTCCCCATGGAGGGGCGGATATTCCATTGGAGGGCCTCCACTGAAGCCTTACCAGGTTCTTGAGCAAAGGCCCTGACCTTTGAAATTTTGGAACTTCCTTTGGCCTCGTGACAGCAGGGACTGGGCTGAATTCTCCCTCCCTGATTCTTATGGCCCAGAATCAAGGGAACTCTGATATTAAAATAATATTCAGGAAGCTCAAATTCCTCTTTCCAGAGCTCTCTTGTAGAGCTCACCTCTCTGCACTTGAGAAATCCCATAGAGGGTAAGTGACTTCCTACAGTTCTAGTATCTTCCCCACACTTCCACCCCACTTCCCCAGGGTGCTCCTCTCATCTCGGTGTCATCAGCTGGACCACCCAGTCTGAAACCCAGCCCCTGCTTACGAGCTCCGGTCCCTCCTGTCTTCTGTGTGAATCACTTACCTCTGCTTAAGAGGGGAATAATGCAGGTGTTGACCACATGGAATGGTGGCAAGAATGAAATGAATTCTGAGGTGCAGATGTTGAAATATGGCTGTGCATCAGAACTGGATGAGTCCCGACAGCTGTCTTCGTGGCCTTGGGAACTATGCCAGGCACTGGGTCCCAGGAGCTGGCCCTATTCCCAAACCTCAGGAAAATGCAACTTCCCCCAGACATAGCTGACTCTGGGACCAAATCAGTAGTTTAAAAAAAAAATCCTCTTCTACCTTATCCCTCCTGGGGAGATGACAAATAGGAACCAGGCACCTCTGGGTGACTTGTGATGGAGAAGCAATGAATTCATTTGGGACCATCTGGAGAAATCTGGTTTGGAGGACCAAGAGGTCTGGGCCCAGGGTGACTGTGTGTCTTCTGCCGACCTCTGCCTGGGGCTCAGCGTGGCTGTCATCCTCTCTCAGACCCGACCTCAGAAATGGTCTATGACAGGATGCCCATTGCAGAGATGACAGCCAGGATGCACACTGACAAAGCCACTTCCAACACTGAGAGTGGCTTGTCCAAGACATTGGCTTCCAGGGAAAACAGCAAAAGTTCTCAGAAGCAGATGCTTCTGGTGAAAGACATTTTAAGCGTCTGACAGGGAATTCTCAACAAGGCCCAGCTGGTGATTTTTTAGATGTCATGTGGGGCCCAGACCTGAGATATGTTCTCTTTATACCTTACAAGTCTGCTTGCCCTGCGTTTTGGGGGCGGATGAGTATCCACTTATCCATTCACACATTTAGTCATTCATTTGTTCCACCTGTGCCTACCCTGGGCAGTACTGTGCTGAGTACCGGGGACATGGCGGGGAGGGAGAGTACAGCCCAGCCCCTGCTGTCACGAGGCCAAAGGAAGTTCCAAAGTTCTAGAATCCTGCAATCTCTCGTTACTGAAGAAACCCAGGATGATCATAATTCCTTGTAATCCTTCACCTATTCATTTCACGGACTTCTTTGAGAAAGCAGGGAAACCTGGGGAGTCTGTCCCACCGAGACCCCTCCACACGCACACACGTGCACACACGGATGTATATACACACGTAGACATTGCAGTCTTATGGCCCCCCTGGAGACCAGCTGGTGGATTTAAGGTGGACAGCCTGTTGCTACTCAGCTCCACCGCTAGTCAGCTGTGTGACCACCCCTGCCCCCACTCACCTCTCGGGATGGTTTGCAGACACGTGGATAATGGCGAGTTAGGGAAAAAATTACACAGTGCTCTATTCTCAGCAGATGGTGTGATTTTCTACCACTTCGGGGAGTGACTGGGGCAAACTATTCATCTCCAGCCTTGCAATCTCGCTTGGCAAGGTTTTGAAATGTGCTGGGCTGATTTTACTAGAGAGACCTATTTTCCTTGATCCGTGGCTTAGTGGAAAATATAGGTAAGATTAATACTAGGATTTATCCAAGTAAGAATGAATTTACCCCAGGACCCTTCATAGTTAATTGGCAGCCCAGCCCCGAGGTTAGATCCCCGCCTGTCCCACCTGGATGACAGGGGGCAAGTTATTGAATCTATTCATGCCTCTGTTTCCTTGTCTCTAAAATGGGTTTGGCAATAGTGTTTCCTTCATAGAAATTTTTGTGGGAATTAAATTGGCTGAATATATAAGCCGCCTAATAGATATGCAACACCATTGACTTAAATTAAGTGCCAAGCATCTATCAAACCAGGATCAGTTATCGTCATCCCATTGAGAAGACTGAGTATCAGAGAAGGGACGGGACTCACTAGCTGTGGAGCCTAGAGCAAGGGGCTGTGTCAGGATTCGAACCCAGACCTGGGAGGTCCTCAGTACACTGAGCTATTGACCTGCATGTCAGTCTGGTGCCCAGGAGTAGGTTAGACAAGAAGGGCACTCTCGGAGAGCACCTTCTTCTAGACTTCCTGACAGGTCACTGGCACCCTCTTCTTGAGACCCCTGGGCACTGGACCCCATGACGTGTCTGTCCCTCCTATAGTCATGAGCACTGCAATGGCTCCGGTGGCCTTTCTGCCCCCAGAGAGACTCCTCCCTAAATGTGAAAGTGGCCTTGAACAGTTAATGTTGCCTGTTGGGTCTCTCAGAGGGAGGGACTTGGGACGGTTTCCTTGTTACATGATGCAGGAGATTTATTGGAGACCAGAGGGCTCAACGGAAAACATTCCTGACTTACTTTCAGTTGGAAATGCTTGTGTGAGAGGTGCAATTGGCTATTCACTGTTAGCCTCCTGAGTCATCACGGATCCCGATTCACAGAAGCCTGTTTCTCAGGAGAGCAGCACACACGTGTTAAGTCCTGCTTCTCTGGAAGGGATTTATGGTGTAGCCATGGCCAGAGATGCTGGCGTCTATCCAGTTATCTGTGGTCCACAGCTACCCATGCCTCAGCCTCACTCTAACTTTCCCCGAACCTTGGGAATATTCTCGAAAAGCTATGCACCGGGAAGGTTGGGAGGTCATAGAAAGTTACCTCGGTTAGGGTTGGCCAAAGTAGCCCTGTGGGTAAGTCTTTTGGATACATGGCGTCAGACTGGCTGGATTTGAATCCTGGCTTCATTAGTACTAGCTTTGTGAACCTGAGCATGTTTCTTCCCTTCTCTGTACCTCGGTTTCTGTATCTGGAAAGTGGGGAGAATAGTATCATCTACATCATAAGGTTATTTAAAGGATAAAATGAGTGAGTACTTGGGAAGTGTTCAGAGGGATGTCAACATGGTGTGTTTTCGCTGTTATTATTAGTTTCCTTTGGAGATAATTGGGGTATGCGTCAGTGTGAAGGGAGCCTGTTGGAAAGTCTTCATCAATTATTAAAGGTTACACAGCCCTGGAGGCTTGGTCCCTTTCAGGGCAAGAGGGTACCAGAGGGGAGGAACTCAGAGGTCCCATGGGGATGGCTGACCTGAAATGAAGTTTTGGGCACCATCTTTGCCATGCCCAGGCTGCTAAGTTCCATCCAGGTTAGGAGTTGGACCTTGTTCACTGGATGAAAATAAATGTGAGCCCCGAAGCTTCCCCTCTGCCTAGAGCCGCTCACTCCCTCGGCAGCCCCTGATGGCCACCTGCTATGTGGCGGGGCCCCATGGAGGGTGGCCGAAGTTGAGTTTCCCTGTCCCTTGCTGGGTCCCTTGCTGGCCCGGCTGACAGCAGGCACACAGCCGCACCCCAACGCCTGGCGCCCCCACGGGCTGCAATATTCACACGACGCCTGTGTGTCAGGTCCCTAAAGTCACATGGGTTGCTGCCTATGGAACTCTAGGCATTTTATTCAAAAGTCTCAGTTCCGTTTGCATTTGCATGTTCTGTGTACCAGGTGTTAAACGAGAATGAATTTTAATACAACAGAAACTGCCATGCAGCTCTAAACCCCCGCCCAGGCCTCAGACTTTACTTTTAACCCGGGAGTGACAGCAGCCACCCAGACACGCAGGGACAGGCCTTCACCCCTCCCCCAGAGCCTGCCGCCACCTCCCCTGGGCAGTCTCCCCTCCAAGAAGCTGACTGCTAGCTGGCCGCAGAAAGCCCCGGAAGGGCCGTCACCCAGCTTGACAGTCCCCCACCCCAGCCACGTGAAGACTGGCTGACAAAGGCCAAACTTGAAAATGTCAGTGAGAACAAATAATATTTCAAAAGAGTCTTGTGCGTTTCCCTCCTTGCCGTCCTCCTGCCTCATCAGCCAAGCACTGTGCGAGCAGCTGAAGAAGGACACCCATAGGCCCCTAAAGGAATGAATCACACAAAAACACATGCTCTCCATGCCACTCAGTTGTGATGCTTTTAAAAAGCACCTATGTGCTAATGATACAAAAAAAGAAGCAACTGATGGTGGGCTTCTGTCTTCTCGAAGCTCCATTTCTTGCTTCTTTTAGTATTTTCAGAGTCAAGGAAGACCATATAGAAGTTTCACGGTCCTCTCATCATCTTATTTTGCAAATCATCAGACACCATTTCCTGGTGGTTAGAACCTGCTTCCTGCTCCGAAAGGAGAAAGCAGCTGTTGTCAATTCAGCTCAACAACACCAACCCTGTCTTTGTCCTTACCTGGCCCTTGTTTCGGAGCACCTCTCTCCTTTAGAGCCGACACTCGCTCTAAGCATATGGAAAGATCCTAGGTACACAGCAAAGTGGTTTGGAGGGGGGCTTCAGTGCCATGCAGGCCCGAGATGGGATTCCAACTCTGCCACTGGCTGACTTGGGGAAGTTGTTTAATTTTTCTGAGCTTCAGTTTCTTTACCTATAAATAATGCATGCACACATGCATACAACTCACCAGTCAGCGTTCGTGGAAGATGGCGTAACACAGAACCCCAGAGGTGCTGGGGACCCAGGGACACTGCAGTAACAGGCCTCCCCTCCCCTGGCTATCAGCTCAGAACCAAAGAACAAAGCAACTGAGATTCAGGAAGTCAACTACAGGCTCTAGGTAGAAGTGTTCGCTTCTAGGGACAACTCATTTTCCCAAGCTTCTCACTGATACATAAGCAGGATCTTCTGACTCTCTCTGGACTGGCCCCAGTGAGGAATGGAGTCTGAAATAAAGCCAGTTCTGTCTGAATCCAGAGCTCACTTCTAACCAACAAAATGGCGCCTGGCCTGGCACGTGGGCCACCATGTGGTTGGCCCAATGGAAACATTGGTGAGCTTCTTCCTTGGCCAAGGACTGCGCTTGAGGCTCAAGGATGTGCTCAGGAGGAATCACACTCCACCAGGACAGTTTTACCTTTCCATGCTGGAGTACACTGGAGTGGCAACCGGGGATGATAACACAGTCCCCGAAATATAAGGAGTGTTTTATTAACGGCTTAGAAATCTTTGTGAGATCTCCTTATTGAGATTTTAGATTCATGTCTGCAAAATTCACAGGAGTCCTTGGATTAAATCATCCTTTAACCTGTTGATAGCCATTAGGCTTCATTTTGAGTGCCATTAACTCTTGGGAGCCAACAACGGACTCTATCTGTCAATATATGGAAGGTATGTTTTGTAGGAAATACATTTATTCATCCAGTAAATATTTGTTGAACATCTACTCTCTTGTCACACTGTTGTGAGAATTAGAGAAACACAATAAACAGGAAAAAGGTCCTTGCTTTTCTTAGAGATTCTATGACAGGAAGGGTAGATGGATAATAATTAAATGCACAAATAAATAAACAAGTTGCTGTGGAGACACCAAAGCAGACTGAGTGAGGGAGACACATGGGTTGGATAACAGTATTCAGGAAAGGCCTCTGAGAGGGGGTGACATGGAGCCAAAACACAAAACATTCTAGAACATTCCAGACAGATGGCATGGCAGATACATGTTCTAAGGTGGCAAAGAGCTCAGAATGTCCAAAGGAACTGAAGGCAAGTTTTATGCCCAGAGCAGAGTGAGCTGTTAAATATTCAAGAGGGAGACAGGAGGCAGCTCCCTATACATCTTGTCAGCCATGAAGAGGATGTTTATTTTGGGTGTGACCAGAAGCCATTAGAGGTTACAAGTAAGGGAGTGACACCACATGAGTGTGGGGAAATGCTCAGAGTATAAGACAAAGTGGGAAAAAAGATGGCCAACTCTAAAGCTGTATATTTAGTACTGTTTTAAATATATAAGTACATATGTACATACACACACACACACACATTCAGAACACTGAAAGAAGATACAACAAAAGTTTAAAGTGTTGGCTGTAGTGATGACCTTGCTTTTCGTTCATTATTTCCCTGAATTTCGCCAGTTTTCTACAAGTTGTATTACTTTAAGAATCAGAAAAAAAGTCATGTGCTTCTTAAAAAACTTGTTTGTAGGAACACCTGGGTGGCTCAGTCAGTTAAGCGTCTGCTTTCAACTCAGGTCATGATCCTGGGGTCCTGGGATCGAGCCCCGCATGGGCTCCCTGCTCTGTAGGAAGTCTGCTTCTCCCTCTCCCTCTGCCTGCCACTCCCCCTGCTTGTGCTCTGTCTGAAATAAATAAACAAAATTTTGAAAAAAACAAAAAAAACTTGTTTGTAGAGCACTCGATGGAGACGATGCCAGAGTGATGTTCCTTTACTATGTCTTAGCCCAGAGCTGAGCGTAATGTGTGGTGTTTTGGAATGCTGGCAAGAACGTTGAAGGCTCTGGCCAGTGGAGAAGTTGTGTTGTGTTTTGTTTTGTTTTGTTTTTAATGAATCTGCCCTCAGATTGACTTCTTACCCTTCCCAAACAAGTTATGCAAAAGCATCTACTATTTCTTTTTCATCCCACAGATTTGAATATAACCTGCCGATACGCAGGTGTGTTCCACGTGGAGAAGAATGGTCGCTACAGCATCTCGAGGACGGAGGCTGCTGACCTCTGCAAGGCTTTCAACAGCACCCTGCCCACCATGGCCCAGATGGAGAAAGCCCTGAGCATCGGGTTTGAGACCTGCCGGTAAGAGGAAAACGGGGGGGGGGGGGGGGGGGGGGGGGGGGGGGGGGGGGGGGGCGGGGCCTAGAGCTCGGAGGCTCCTCCCTGACAGCTGATGGATGGTTGCCTGAAGGGTGGGCCCCACCTATTAATTTGGCCAAGTCAACCTGGAACCTGTATGACAACTGGAAATTAAAGCCGGCTAAAGACACCTTTGTGAGTCACAGTGGGGTTGCCCAGAGGAGGCCATTAAGGGTCAACGGTTGGAATCCTCTTGCCTAAAGTGCTTCCACAGCGCTCTCCGGGCTTTGAAGCAGCGAGCAATATCATTGTCGGAACCACAAGAAAACGTAAACCAAATAACAGTGTTTAAAATAAATATGCGCCTGGTGGAGTCTTGGCTCTGCAGACTTGGCTCGAAGCAGCGTTTTCAAACAACTCCCTCTCTTCGTCTCGGTCTCTCTCACCCGTTTGTTTCTTTTCTGTGTTGCTCTGCTTTGAGACCGGAAATGAAAGGACATGAAAATTAGTAAGATGTCTTATTCCAAGTGAGGGGGAAGTGGTCAGAGGGACCCTGGAGACCTCCTGAGAGACCCTGTATGGGACATCACAGTGCTCCCTGGACCCCAGACCATGCTACGCTGCTAAGGGCGCTCACCGCAGGCAGCGGCCCCATGGGTTTGAATTTCTGTTGACCCTGTGGTGAGTGGGGCACACAGAGAGCGAGCAGTGGGGACCGTCACGGTGAAGTGGTTTGGTTTGGTTTGATTTCACTAAAAGAGCTCTGGGTAATCTGAGCAACTGCTCTGAAGTTCCCAGCCAGCCGGCAGCTCCCTCCTGTTTTTGCAATGTAATGTTCTTAGATAAGGTGGTTCCCCTTCCTCTTAAACACACACGCACACATGCAAACGCAGGCCCCCTTTTCAAAGTCAAGTTGCAGAAGGCTTTATCCAAACCATAAAATGTACGCTCAATACGCCCATCCCGGCCCTTACTTACAGAGGTGTGCACCCCCATTAGGAGTGGCAGCGGGGGCTCTTTGCCTGAAAAGGAAAAGAAAAATCTTTACTCCAACACTGCACTGAGAAGGTAGCCACTAGACCCATGTGGCAGTTTACACTGAATGACTGAATGACAATGAAAGAAAATTCAGCTTAGGTGCTTCGGTGGCACTGTTGACATTCCGGTGCTTGGCGAGCCCCAGATGATGAGCAGCCACCAGATTGAAGGACATAGATTCTAGATAGAACATTCCCATTCCTGCCGAATGTTCCGCCTCAGCGGTACTGCTCTCAAAGGGCGGATGTGCACACATGTCTGCATGTGTTCAGAGCTAGGTCGGGGAGAACCCTAGAGGAGCGGTAGACTAAGAGGGTTCAGCCAGTAGCCTAAGAAAGTAGACTTACTAGACTGAATTTGGATTGTGAAATACAGACAAGACATGCTTAGGAAATACAGAAATGTTCCCAGCTGCTGCAAGCAAGGGGAGTTCTTCTGACTCCCACAGACTAAGCTTCGCGCACTTAGAGGCGGGTGCGCCCTGCTGCCCACTTGCCCACATCCCCTCCGTCCTCAGACAGTACCCGGGGTTGGTCTTATTTCTCCACTTTATGGATGAAGCAACTGAGGCTTGCAGAAGTGCCACAGCTCACCCAGAGCCACATCGCTTGTGCTGGGAGGGGTCCAGAGACTAATCCTGCTTCATAGGAGCCCAGGGCAAGAATTTCATGACCCTCCAGAAGGACTGAGGGCAATGGGGAGACAATAAGCATGCTGCATGGATTTGCTCAGCATTTCTTTCCTCCCTGTGGACAGCAACCTGCTGGGGCAGTATACACACACATAGAAATTTTAATATCCCAACTCATGTACAGTGGGACACATGCAAGGGGCAGTCGGCTTGTGGTGGCAACAGCTCCAGCAGAACTTACAAAGGGAATGTAGATTCTAGAATGCCAGTGTGACACAGATCTCCCAGTGTGATGGGGGTGGGGTGGGGTGTACGCTCCCCAAGGAGCGTTGCCAGTTTAAAAAAAAAAAAGAAGAAGAAAGAAAGAAAAAGAAAAACGGTGCCAAAGAAACGTATCCTTCCACCCACAGGGGGTATTAAGTGTTGCAAAACACATTTCCATAATTTCATTCAGGCAGCTGTGAATCAGATCTCCGCCATGAGACAGGTGGCAGAGGCTTGGAGGGTCCAATAAAACCTTAGCAGCGCTCTCTTCTGTCTGCCCCACCCTGATCAGTAGCATTTCCCAGATAGATGGAAACTTATTAACATTTAATTGCTCTCTCTCTCCCCACCAGACTGAGAAGTCTTTGGAGAAACCAGTCTGTCCTTTCAGATGAGGAATTAGTCATGCCAGCCACAGTTGCAACATAGATCTAATGAGTTCTGTGTGCTTAGAAATTTCAAACTCACAGCCATTTCCGTGGGCCTTGCAGGGAGACGAGCTGTGTACTGTTGCCTCCGGAAGCAAAGATTAAAGAGGCTCTCCGTGTGAATTTTAGACATCAGAAACTTGCTGGATTTAGCTTTGTCCTCTCTGCCCTACCCCTGCCACTGCACCCTTTGCTGCCCTCACCTTATTTTTGGAGGCATTTTATATTCAGGACAGATCGGGCAGTGAGTGAGTACTTAGGTTCCGTGATGTGAACTGAAGAGGCCGGGTGCTCTCTGTCTATCCCAGGGCCCCCCCCCCCCCCCCCGGCTCCAACGTGCTTCCCAGAAACATCTTGGTGGGGGCAAAGGGGACTTATGCACTTCTCTGACTGAGCTGCCTCTGGAAAATTCCTGAGCTAAATGAGGCGCCGCTATCTACTTACTTAATCACTATTACTCCCATTTTAATGACAGTCAATTTACTTCCACTGGCAATGAAATTATGCCTGGGATGCTCATGAAGAAAATGTACTGTGTTTCTAGCATATAAACAAGGCTTTGTGTTTATAGTAATGGGGTGTGGAGTGAGGGAATCACAGGACAAAGTGAGGCAAAAAAGGAAGAGTAGGGGATAGGAAATAGGCAGGTGTGACCTGTGTGGACTGAAGGGAAGAGCCACCTAGCCCTAGCTAATGGGAGCTGGTCATCTGATGTATCTTCTGGAAAATAAGAAGGTGATGGAGAGCAGAGTGGATCTCACCTCATAAAGTGGCCGTTCTTAAGTGACTCAGGCTTCCCTCCACGTGTTCAAACTGACTTGACACTGCTGCCTCCATATTTCATTAGAAACCAGTTTTTTTCTTTTGGAGCGCTTGGCTGGCTCTGCTCAGTAGAACATGTGACTCTTGATCTCAGGGTTGTGAGTTCGAGCCCCACATTGGGTGTAGAGATCACTTAAATAAAATAAAACCTTAAAAAAAACAGGTTTTCCTTTCATGAATCTTTTTGTTTCCCTTCTAAAGCTCTTCATAGAGGTCTAAATAAAATATCATGTCTCCCTCAGCCTTGTTGATCCTCTTCCTTTTTTCTCGATTATGGTTTCTGGATTTCACATAACCATGTCATTGAAACCTCTAAGGTCCCCAGAGGTGAGCTGAACAACACAACGCACTGTGTGAGATGTCATCTGACGGCACGATACGAAATCCCCATCGCGGCCTTGCAGGTGGATAAGCTCTCGCTTTCCCTTCGCAGGTACGGGTTCATAGACGGGCACGTGGTGATCCCCCGTATCCACCCCAACTCCATCTGTGCTGCGAACAACACAGGGGTGTACATCCTCACGTCCAACACCTCCCAGTACGACACGTACTGCTTCAACGCCTCAGGTTGGTCCCAGGTGGATGGTCTTTGCGTTGGGGGTGGCCTCTGGCAGCATGGCGGGCGGTCCATTAGTCTTGGCTGAAGTGGGGAGTCGTGTAGCTTCCCTTCACATAACAGATGCTCACTGAGTATCTCCACAGCAGAGACAAGCTTCCTAGCCCTGAGGCAGGGAGGCCGACAGCAAACAGAAATATTCAATGCCTCATATGAAGTCAGAGAGCGATGAGTGCTATAAAAAAGAAAGCAGAGGAAGCGGCTTCCAAGTGCGAGGGAAGCTTTCCTCTGAGAAGGTGGCCGGGGGAGTGCCTGTGAGACAGAGCCCCAGCTGGTGTCAGGGAGAAAAGCCACGTCTTATTCTGAGGACACTGAGGAGGCCAGAGTGGATCAAGTCCAGTGATAGAAAGGAGGAATGCCAAAGAATGAAGTCAGAGAGGTAAGTAGGGCCCAGGTCCCATAGGGCCTTGGAGGCCGTGGTGGAGAGTGTGGAATTTATTCTCAGGGTGATGGGAAGTCACTGCAGGGTTTTGAAGGGAAGTGACATGAACCTAGTGATAGTATTGGAGTATAACCCAATGGCTTGGCTTAGAAGTATTTATTCTATGTTGGCCTAGAGAGAAAGCTGGGAGGATGTATGGTAGGCCTTTGACCTTCTTGAGTTTTCTTCCCCAACAACTAACAGCACTGACAACTAGAGAACAAGAAAACCAAGTTAAGATGTGTGTGCTGGGTTGCGGGTCAGGCCCCTCCACCTGTCGAAGGGACTTGCTTCCAACCACTGCCCTAGAAACTCATGCTCATCGGTCTAGTTCAGGCTCCAGCAGAATTCAAGAATTCTATGCGTCATGTATCATCAGGGCCTTTTGAGAGAGTCAAACACACAAATGTCAAGCTTTTGAATGCCAACAATCAAATATTGCTTGACTACTTCTCAAACTGGGCCTTCTGTTCCTCAAGAAAGTCTGAGATTGTACAAAGGGAAGATGGAACCACAAGGCGAACTCAACATGTCTTCCTGGCGCATCAGTTTTCCTTAGAGGTGGGAAGGAGGTTGTTAAATTAGCTGGAAATGGTTAAAGAATGTTGTATGAGACAAACACAGATGTTGTTCAATGGTGACAAAGGCATTGTTTGCATGAGAGAAACATAGATGTCACATATGGTGGTAGAATATAAAATCGGCACGGGTTTTCAGTGCAAGTATAGACATTAAAGCAATTTGAGATGACATTTGAAGCCAATATTTAATGTCAAATATAGGCAGGGCACTAAACCTCTGGGGGGACACTCACAACAAAGAGAAGGAAACCATAGAGCATTTCTTATTCCTTGGTATATGAGTGAGGAATGCAAATGGAGCTTAACCAAAAAGAGGAGAGTCCCCATGAGGCTAATTGGTACATGGTCCCTAGCCAGTTCCTATACCCATATACCCAGAATGTTTGTTCTAAGGACACAATAATGAGAAAAACCGTGGGCAAATAAAGGAGAGGTAGATACAGAGAAACATGTTGTCTCTTAGTGCCAAAGGTCAGAGGGGGACTTTGGAAAGACTTTGTGTTTTAGATGAAGGGGCTGGTCACATGAGACTGGGCTGACGTGAGAGCTCATACTCCAGAGTGTGTGGGCGCTACCCCTTTCTTCCCCCCACGGAATCTTGTAGAGTGAATGGATGCGATAAATTATGTCGTTGCAGACTTACATTGTCTCACCTGTTTTACAAGTTAGTAAAACTTCCTGGAAAGAACTTTAACTCAAAAAGGTAGAAGCTCCCACTGTTTTATTGCCGGGAACTGCAACCATGCAGACAAGTTACTACTGAGACTTGTCTCCGTGCCCCTTAGTTTTCCCTGCAAGGTTGGGTCAAGCCTCGGAGAAGGAAGTGAACGCTCCTGATTAACTTTCCTCTTCTTTCCGGGGGGAGGTGTTAATGCAGCTGAAAAGCTGGAGAAATTCTGGGAGGTATATTCATACCCAAATGGCTATCTTTAAGTAGTAGTTTAAGGAGAAGATTTTTCCTTTTCTTTTACCCAAATTTACTTAATGGGGATAGACTGCTTTTACAAGTTTTTCTTTAAGTTTTAAAAAGAGTATTTATGGGTCAACTATATGAAGTCAGGCCTCTGCTGGGAAAGTAGGGTGAGAAAGAACCAGTGGCCATATTTCTCGTCTTGGGAAGTAATCTCATTGAAATGATGAAACAAAAAATAAAGAAGCTAGAGAAGAATATTTCTCTAAGGATAAATAAATTCTAAATGTCTTGGTTTAGAGTTAGATGATAGAGGTGCTAAGTGAACTATGGATCTGGATAACCTTCTGTTCCAGGCAGAGAATCTCATCGGAAAGGTCCATTGAGAGTTGCAGGCAGGTGGTCAAGACCCATGATGTGATCCTCTCCAAATGCTTTTGGTCTACAGGGACCAAAGCCAGCTCAATCTTAGCAGATAAGTTCCATATGCTTACGGTATTTTTGTAAAACATGGCCTGTGGTTTACAGATGAAGATAAGGCAGACCCTGGAAAGACCCACAATTTTGATTTTGATTGCCTCATGTCTCCGTAAGGCCCAGCATGAGCCTGGTGACTTGTGTTTTAAGAGCCCAGAGAACTGGCTGGAATTAGTTCATTTTTTGAGTCTGCCTCCAGCAAAATACCTCATTCTCTTTTGAAGGAGGAATTTAGGAGAAGATGTTACATTGATTTGTCTACACGTTTGCTCATTTACTCAACAAATATTTATTGGATACCTAGAACGTATTGGCCATTGAGGAAGATGCCTTTCTCTCTGGCACTGGGTAATTGGCTAGACTGAATAATTGACATTGCTCTTGGCTATTTTTGAGGCAGTGGAGGCACAGTTTCAAGATGCAGCCCACCAAGAAGCCTACCCCAGAGTCTTTCTAACAAATCCTTAGGTTCAGGATAAGCTAACGGGGCCCGATGTTCCCAGCAGTGCAGTGCTCATTAAACAGAATAAAAGATTGTCAGTGAGGCCCTGTTGTCTGACATGGGAGCGTGAAGGTATTAATTGCATAATTGGGTCACTATTCATCATAGTGTGCTTGCCAGATCTGGTGTTCTTCATAAAACTTAAGGGGAACTAGAGCATGACCAATGCTCTAATGGTTTCCAAACTGTCTTAGTGTTTTTTACATAGTATCCCATTCGATTACAACCCAAGCCTTAGAAATTCCTTCCCAGGGCACTACTGTTGCCTGAATTTGGGGAAAGTGGTTCTATCCCTGCCATGAAGAAATCATAATCCAAGGCCTGTTTCTGGATCTGTGCAACATAGAGTATCAGAAGCTTCTCCTGCATCAGGCCGGTTTCTGGTGGTGTTACTGGAACACACAGTGTAGATGCTCTTCAGGATTTCCCCAGGTGACTATCTGCCCTGCTCTTCAAGTGAGGAAATCATTGGGAACATTTTTGGAAAACCGTAAAAATTTAAAAATTAAAAAAATGTTAATTGCTATTGTCACCCATGACCTTGTGAATTCCTTAAAAGCAGAAACAGGAATATGTTCATCTTTTTGCTCCTTTTTTAAATCTGTCACATGAGTGATGCTTAAAATGAATAAATGAACTGATAGATCTTAAACTTTTTAAAGAGAATTTATTATGGCATTGCCATTTGTGGTTTATGTGAACATTTCTTGACCTGTTTATCACTGCAGACCATTGGGAGAGGGGGTAACATCTTAGGTATGTTTCCTGGAAGCACGGGCCTATGGGAATTATATTGGTACTTCCTCTTTCATTCATTCGACAAGTATTTATCGAGTGCCTCTCTGGCTCCACCACACAAAAATGTTCTAGCCAAGATAAATAAGGTCACTATTTATCACTCCTCAGCTTATATAGCTCCTCAGAGGTGGGGAGTAGATAGCAGGGGTTAGGGGTTGGGAAATATGCCATGAACAGCCATCAGGTAAAATGAATAAGACAATGTTAGACAGCAGTGAGTTAGAAGGAGAACTGCAAACAAAGATGAGATGGTGATATGTGTGGGGATGGGAAGGGGCTGGATGAGATTGGATGGTGAGGAACGGCCTTACTGAGGAGGTCACTTTCTCTGAGACTCTCTTCTGGGATGTCTTTTACTTAGGCTTTGTAAGAATGGCTTTTCCTAAGACCTACTTTTCTCCAGGTGAATATATAAAGCTGCCAGTTAGTTTCATAATGAGGCCAAAGAAATAGGTAGGTCAAGGGACATACCCTTTATCTATAGGAAAAATGCTTCTGGGACCTGAGAAGAACCAAGCCCTGTTTTGTTGAACTTATGTTTCTATCCAATGTTATGAGTACCCTGCAATTTATGGCAGAACACTTAAAATACCTGTCGTAATAATCTTCCTTGTGATGGCAGTCTGCCCACCTGCCTCCATCCATCCATCCATCCATCCATCCATCCATTCATCCATTCATCCATCCCTTTCTTCCTTCCTCTTTCACGGAAGCAATGCTGAGAGAAATCAACTAACAAGTAAATTGCCATCTTGTGCACAGACACATGAGCGCGCGTGCACACACACACACACACACACACACACACGTTATAAACGTTAGCACCCACAAATGGGTCCATTCTTCCTGTAATAGCAAAGCCACTTGAAAGCTGTCTGAGTTTCAGAGCTCAATACAAGGTCTAGTTACCAAATAGAGCTTTAATAAAGCCCCATCCTGACTAACAGAAATGGACATCAGTTTTGCCTTTAGTTTTTTAAAGTTCTCATGGTTTTTCTCCTTGCTGCTCCACAGCTCCACCTGAAGAAGACTGCACATCGGTCACACACCTGCCCAATGCCTTTGAAGGACCAATTACCATAAGTACGTATCTCTGTCGACTTTGATGGGATGTCCCCATTCTTGGGAAAGGGATCAGGTGCACTTTCTGTGTTCCACATTTGAGTAGAAGTGCAGTCATTTCCCCAACGGTAGGGACATTGGCTGTGATTCACTGTCCCTTCCTCTTTTGCTGCGGTGGCTTGAAACTGCAATCCGGTGTACCCCAACACATTGTTCCTCAAACTGCAGTCATTTGAAAACCACTTTCACTTTTTTGGGCACATCTGTGTGCACAGCACATTCATTTACTTGATATTTTTCACTTAATTAGCCCTTACTTTTCTACTTGAAATGAGTTTACTTAAAAAAAAAAAACCTGCAGGGGCGCCTGGGTGGCACAGTTGGTTGAGTGTCTGACTCTTGGTTTTGATTCAGGTCCTGATCTCAGGGTCCTGATATTGAGCCCCACATCAGGCTCCATGCTCAGCAGGGAGTCTGCTTGAGATTCTCTCTCCTTCTCTGCCCCTACTGCTCATGCTCTTTCTCGAATAAATAAATCTTCATAAAATCAAACAAAATAAAATAAAATAAACAAATAATTCCCTACAAATGGAAAACCAAATCCCCAGTCATAAGCAGAGGGTATCCTTAAAACTACACTTAAATGTAGGACAAATTAAATAGTCTCCTTAAATTCTAGCTGCTGAAGGTTCTGAGTATGAGCCATGTTCCTTCTCTAGAAGGGGATTAATAAGTGGTGGGGAGATGCATTCCAGCCCCCTAAATTTTGTGTTTGATTATTTGTGTATTGGAAGAGAATTCTAAAGGGCATAAACTTCCTGGTAGGGATTTCAATATTGACCTAAAATCATTTTTTTATTAAAGATTTTATTTATTTATTTGACACTAAGAGAGAGATCCCAAGTAGGCAGCAAGGAAGGCAGAGAGAGGGGAGGAAGCAGGCTCCCTGCCGAGCAGAGAGCCTGATGCAGGGCTCGATCCCAGGCCCCGAGATCATGACCTGAGCAGAAGGCAGAGGCTTAACCCACTGAGCCACCCAGGTGCCCCACCTAAAATGATCTGGTTGATCCCATACATAGGCATATGGAACTGTATGAAAACAAAAATCTCAATCAAAATTTTCAAAGGGGTCAACTTATTAACCCTGATCTTATGGCCTCGGAACCTCACTTTTTTGAGAAACATCCTAGTATTGAGGAGGCCTGACTTCTGTCCTCGAAGAGCTAGACCCCTTCATGTGCAAGGGAACAGTGGTGGCGGGCAGCAGAGGGATGAGAATCATCCTGGCCAAGCCCATCCAGCCCTGCACTGTTAGGCCAAAAATTGTCCCTGACCTGTGCCCTATGGAAAGGGAGGCTCACATGTTGAGATGTGCCGTCTCAGTCTGGCTTGGTTTGAATCCTAGTTCCTTACCACCTGGATGATCTCAAAGGAATGACTTACTGTGTCTGAGCCTCAGTTTCCTCATCTAGAGAATGGAAAACATGTGAGATTTGGAATGAAAATGAAGAAAAGCAATATTCTAACACATGGCAGAACCATAGTCATGTTCAATAAACTTCCCATCTCCTTGATCACAACCAGTGCCTTTTAAAGTCCAGACCTGTACAAGTTTGGTCATATTTTTTATCAGAGCTATATCTGCAGAGATCATCAGGGTGTTTGAGACTTCACAATATTATTTAAGCTTTATTTATTTGAGAGAGAGAGAGAGCAAGTGGGGGGAGGGGCAGAGGGAAAGAATCTCCGGCGGACTCCCCACCCCCACTGAGCACAGAGCCCACCCGAGGCTTGATCTCATGACCCTGAGATCATGACCTCAGCCTAAATCAAGAGTTGGATGCTCAACGGACTGAGCCACTCAGGCACACCTGCAGTATTTTTTAATGTATGTTTTACTGATAGTTCCACTTGGACAAGCCAGATGGTGGACAAAAGGGACATTTAGGCCAGTGCATTATAGCAGAGAATAATTATAGCTAAATGCACACTTGTGCAGTGAGTGGCCCAGACCTGAAGGCAGCAAATACTTCCAGGGAGGAACAGTGAATGAATTCGCTTCGCTTTTCCTTCTCCTGTCCATTCCGGAACATTCATTTGCTTAAATCAAAGCTTTTGATTTTTTTTTTTTAAGATTATTTATTTATTTATTTGACAGAGAGAAACACAGCGAGAGAGGGAACACAAACAAGGGGAGTGAGAGAGGGAGAAGCAGGCTTCCCGCCAAGCAGGGAGCCGGATGAGGGGCTCGATCCTGGGACTCCGGAATCATGACCTGAGCGGAAGGCAGTCGCTTAACCAACTGAACCACCCAGGCGCCCCTAAAGCTTCTGCTCTTCATACACCTGTGTGCCTCTTAATTTCAAGCTTGAATCTCACAGAGGCAGAGGCTCAGTCAGCATTTAGGCATGCTGACTTCTTAGCCAGAGTGGGGTTCACTTAGATGGACAAAATTTGTCCCTTAGGAAAAAAGCCTCATTCTTCATGGATGTGCAAATATATACTCCCTGTTGAGACTGCTAACCTCTTCCTTGCCTACTTCAAATCCTTCCTAGAAGTAGATGGAATTAATAGCAACAGATTTTATACACACTTGGAAGGGAGAAAAGGAACCAGTGAGACAATGATCATTTATTGAGACCAGCTCAGTTTTGAATCTTCTGCTAAACCCTTTCCATACCATGTATCCTACAGGACTCAGAGCAAAAAGTAGAAGCATCCACATTTTACCAATGACAAAATCGAAGCTCTGTACCAGCTTTGTCTACAGGCACACGAAGCTGGGATTCAAACACGGGGACTTCCAAACCCATCTTCGTTTTCCCTCCCATTTCCAGGGTGTGCCAGTGGGCAGGGGAGGGTAGACTTTCTCCTTCCGGCATCCCCTCCTCCCGGCCCCCACCCCCACTAAATAGGTTCTTAGGGGCTGTCTTGCTGAATAATGAAGAAAAATAGCTTTGAAGTCACTGTCTTACTTGATAATTCACAGCCTTTCCTATACTCAAAATGTCAGCTGTCAAGCTCTGAGACCGCCTTCTCTTTCCCCCAGCCATTGTTAACCGCGATGGTACCCGCTACAGCCAGACGGGCGAGTACAGAACGAACCCGGAAGACATCAACCCGAGCAGCCCCTCTGACGATGACGTGAGCAGTGGCTCCTCCAGCGAGAGGAGCACCTCGGGGGGCTACGTCTTCCACACCCACCTCCCCACTGTGTACCCGACCCAGGACCAAGACGCTACCCGGGTGTCTGACAACCCAGAGAATACCGCCATTACCAGTAAGGAGAATGAATCGCTGTGCTTCCCCGCGGTGATTTGTTTACAAAACCATCCCTGATCTTCCTGGGTGATCTGCTCTCCCTTGCGTGTTGATTGTGTCCTATCTTTAGAAGTTGGGGACAGCGTTTTTGGGGGGTATTATTATAGCCAGTGCCTTGTATGCGTTGCCTGCTCCTGCCTACAGTGTTTTTTTGTTTTGTTGTGTTTTGTTTCCATCTACTCTGTTTTGTTTACCTCGGGATCAGAAGGGCCATATTGGAAGATTTTTTTAGAAGAATTTTTCTTGTTCTTCTCCCAGGGATGCGGTGACAATTCAGGCATGCTACAGAAGCCGTTTGTACTTTTACATGTTTCCTTCTTGTTCTCACCCACCTTTGGATAAGCTTGTCCTCATAAAGTTGGGATCCTATTGGATGCATACCGTCCCATCTGCTTTTTTCAACTTACCTTTATGTTTTTATGTTTTAACTTGATTTATGCGATATTACTGGTGGCATGATATTCAGTCCTGCTCATCACCCATGATTTGCTAAACAATTCCTTTGTTTTCGGTCTAAGGAAGCATATCTGAAGGAGTTACCTATCAAATTCAATCTGTTTAAAAGTTGTCTATCACAGCCCGTCGGGGAGGCCTGTTAATACTTGCTGGGTAATGTGGGTAATTCATTACTTGGGGACGGCGAGAGTGGAAATCTGTCAACATTGCATTTGATTTCTTTGGGGTTTTGCCTTTTGTGCTCCATCCTTGGGTCCTTGGGAAGTTTTTGCTTCTCCCTCTGGCCTCCTTCTTTACTTCCCGCTTTGCTTTCTCCTTTTAAAACAGGTTTCCAATTGGCTGCGTTCCTTCTGTGGAGGATTATTCAAACTGAAGTAGGGCGTCGAGAGCTTTCCTCCTATGGTGTGGATTTTCTTTTGTCCTGGCTCTCGCTCTTGCGGGGCGGGACTCTGGTCTCCCAAGAGTGTCGCCCACATTCACGGTTTGTGAATGCGTGGCATAGGGCCTTTTTCTGTGCCTTGTCACCCAGAAGCCAGGGTGACCTTCAGAGCACTATGATTTGGCCTCAGGCTACTTGCTCAACAGTGTTTTAAATTTCTCTGAGCAGATTGCTAAGGGGAGGAGTGATACAATAGGCCCAAAGCCTGGTCATTCTCCGCAGATCCTTTGAAGCATTTTCAGGAAGCTGGAGTTCTCAAACTACTCATTCGTTCCCAGATTACTGGCTCTCTGGAGATCGGGTCGCCTTGTTGCCTATGGTCCCACAGATGGCCCTTCTGGAGAGGGGCGTCTGCAAACCCAGCAGACCCTGCCATTAGGTGTGGGCTTCCCCTGAGTCCCCCCCACCCCCAAAGTAACTATACAGAAGGCCCCCAGCCTCAGGACACGCAATTTTGTGAGTTACTGGCAAACAATAATTAGTGGTCTCAGCAAGAGGCAGATCGAGTCTACTCCAAAGTACTAGTTCCCAACAAAGAAGAAAATCGTTTCAAAATAGATCTTTCAGGAACTAGATGAAATTCACCTTGAAGCATTATTAGTCTATATCAAATAGTGAGTATTACACGTGTACTTTGGAAAGGCAATGAGGACATTTTAATGAACAGTCAACACATCTTTTAAGGATTGCACATTTCCTGCCCAAATTAGGTAGGTAGAGATTTTGAGGTTTTAGAGGTTAGGTACAGATTGCACATTTCCTGCCCAAGTTAGGTAAGTAGAGATTTTGGAGATTTAGAGGTTCGGTACAGTTTTTGAGGACCTACCATGGACCAAGCCTATTCTAATGCCAGGAATCCAGTGGTAAGTGCCAACAGAAAGTAATACGGAAGGAAAATAAGGATCAGTAAGCTAGTGATCAATATTTGCCAAATATTAACCAGTATTTAAGGTCTTCTCTGTACTATTGCTCTAGTTACTAGGGACTCAGAGTTGGACTGACCTTCATGGAGCCCATCTACTGTTCAGAAACCAAGGAGAAGGAATGCTTTTGAGATTTCACTAAGACATAGTTCGTGATTTGGGTTGGGAAAAAAAATTGTGCTTTCCTCTTTTCTAAGCACTTAGCTAAGCTTTTCTTAGTAGCTCGGGAAGAAAGGGGCTCAGGGTCCAACCGAGTGAGTCCAGGGCCAACCTGACAGTCACTGAAGTGCCAAAACATCCAAAACGGCCAATGGCAGCTCCAGAGAAGTCCATTCATGTAAAGAAAAGTGTCCAAGAAAAAAAAACAAAAAAAAAACAAAAAAACGGGTGGAAACTTGAAAGCAGCCCATGGCATACTAGAAAAAGTCACCACTGGTAAGTTCCTGACTAGACCCCAGTTTCTGAGCCCAGTGAGGAGATTCCCAAACTTCATGACTGTTGGACTGAAGGTGGGTCTTGGTGAGGAAGAGTGATTGCAAATCCTCCCTAATGCACACGTAAGGATAGATGTCAAGAGGAGGTCTGGCTGAGGACAGAGAAGTGCATCTTTAGCTTGGTTGGCTCATTCCTTCTGTAAGGGTCCTTAGTAGGTGGAGATAGGGAAAACCAGTAAGAACAACCATCTGGGTAGGTTTTGACTTCCAGCAGGCTTTTTATGATAAATGTTATTTTTGGAAGAGACTTCCTGGAGGCATGTCGTCAGCTTCTTTTCTATTGGTGATCTGGAATTCTCTGGAATCCAGAAACCTAAACTAATTCAGGAAGCAGAGACTCATACCTTGGAACGCTCTATTTCCTTGTCTTCTGGGTGTCAAAGAGATATATACATATATATTTCTGGTCCGGCATCGCCTACTTGGGTGGGGAAAATTGGAAACTCTGCTGGCTAGACAGCAGCTCCTTCCATTTTCCCCAAAACTCATATGACTCCTTTTGGGAAACTAGACATAATTCCTATTTCTGTCTTGCTCTTGTATGTTTACTTCCTGTTGGTCTCTTCTTGGTCTTCTATAGGGTGAAGGTGGCAGGAGCTCTGTGTCTTTAATAAAGTTTCTGGGGGCAAAATGGTGTCCCTGAGAATTTTTCAGGGAGTTGCTCAGGTTTATCTGGGGGCATCATTGGTGAAATTGGCTCCTATGCCTCTACGCTCTATTCTTGCCATTATGTCCTTTGTTAACACAGAAAATACTGCCATTATTGACATTTTTGGTGTATAAAGAGTCAAAGATTTTAACATGGAGTTCATGGACCTCCAGTAGGTTCAATGATGGGCCATAAGGCATTCAAGAGCCTGAAATAATATACAAAATTTTGAGAATGTGTATGTGTCACATCACTTTTTTGAGGACAGAAGTCATAACTTGTATTAGATTTTCAAAGGGGCGTAGAGCTCAAAATGGCTTTTAAAAATCTCAGCTGGTTTAGAAGTTTATCCTGATGACCTTTGCCATTCTTCTCCCACAGGGAAGCATTCTGGATATGAATCCTACTTGAGAGTCAAATGAGAGATTTCAGATTGCAAAATCTCACTGATTATCCCTTCTCTAATTGGAATAGTGTCCAGAATTTCTCTAACTTGGACATTTTTGCTTCTTTTCTGGAAACACATTCCACATTAGAATGACAAGTGACAGAAGGTGATAGATGGAGACTTGACAAAGCTTTGTCTGATTTCGACCTTTTGAACACACACCCTTTGCAAGGTTCCTGTTCAAGCATAAAGCTTGACTTGAAGTTAATGAGTATGGGTGGAGCTTTGAAATGTCCCTTCTCATCATAGGCTGCTGGCATGAAGGGATAGGCCCCAAAGATACAAGCAAGCACCTCTAAAGACACTCCAAACACAAATGAACGAAAGCAACTTTATGGAATGTTGCATCAAAGGCCTTCAGTCCATGGCTGGGTCACCTCATCAAGTAAATATAAAATCTCTTTTCCTTCACAGGTTGTTAAGTTCCTACTTGATTTTGCTCTGAGCCTGTGTTCAGAGGGTTCCGTTTGAAGAATGTGTAGCTCTGAATTGACCCCCATCCAGAACTTGCATTGCTCATGTGATTCTAAGATTCCAAGAGACTTTAGGACACTGTAAAGATAAAACCAGGCCTCAGCCTTTCTTTTCTAACCTTTGCTCTATAGCAGAGACAGATGATATATATACATAGAGCTAAGAAAAAAGGTTTTGTAGAAAGATCTCACTAAATGATATTTTCATAATTGATCCAGTTACCTCACCTGTGCACTCAAACAGCCACGCAGCAGTTCAGGAGCAAAATCACTGGATGTGGTCTTGGTTTGGTAACTCACAGCCTAAGACTCAGGATCATACAGCAACAGCAACAACAGGTAAACTTCTCTGTCTTCTGCTTATCCATTGTCCTGAATACCACATTTTCAGCATCAAGGAGAAGGATATCCGTGATCATGTCAAAGTTTTGCACCAATGTCCTGTCTATATGCTTAGGAAATTGGGATCTGTGCCCTTTCGTTGATCAGAGAGGCCTGTGGATCTGGGGATATGACTGGATATTCTTCTGTGTTTTATTTGTTTTTCTTTTGGCAGCATGCACATAGAATCAGAATTAGTTTTCATTAGGAGCTTCAACTAGGAGATTCATTCAGAACAGATCCTCTTGAAAGAAGTCTATTAGAAAACACATACTCCTACTTTCTGCTGGTCTACTTATTGCAGTTGATAACAATAGAGGGAAGTACTGACTTATGGATGGAAAGTGTAGGTTCGGTGTACTTGTTTAGACATCTCAGTCCTCGGCTGTAAAGTGGAGGGGTGACCTGTTGTTTTCCAGCAGAGTCTAGGCTTCCTAGATGTTTGATGATTAACTCTAAATCCCTGCGAAGTATTCTGGACTGAGAGCTTATGTGGGAAGTGATTCCAGGTCTATAACAATGGGAGATTACAAGCATATTTTTATTTATTAACTTTTGTTGATAGAAGATATGGCCATATATCAAAATAATTGGGCATTCTTTCTGCAGAAGGAGAATATAAAAATGGCCCTTAAACTTGCTTAGTCGAATAAGTATATTTTATTTTAACAAATAATGAAAATAATGCTGATGTTATATTGTGATTTTATGTCATGGTGATAAAGGTCATGTTAGAGGGGAGACACAGAATAAAAGATATGCTGTTTTTAAATGTTAAATGCTTACAATGTTTATCTTCATAGAACAAACATTGTGAAGGAAAAGTCTTCTTGTCAATGCTTCATCTTGGGCCATTTCTGGGCTTTCTTGATAGCTGAAAAAAAGAAATCTAATCACCTTACTTTTGTCTTTGGTGATTTAATGATGGTTTCAGCCTCTCTGCTTCAACTTTTTTTCAGTTTTTTATCCACTATCTAGTATTCTTCTGATGCACATAATGGTGGTAGGTGGTTTGGGGAAGTTTTCAAACCAGTACTCTTACTTCTGATCTTATTCGTGAGATCCTTGGGTCACTTTATTTCTGTCCATCTACCCTGATTGATTACCTCTTTTTCAAAAATGGACTCAGAATGTCCTATTCTTCTTTGCAAAATATAATGTCAGTATAAAAAAATGTAACCATGGGCAAAATTGCTGGGGGATCTAGACACTAAATGGAAAAAGGTAGAAAGGCGTCTTTTTCCATCCTCCCCTTCATGTGGCATTCTTTTGTGTGTTGGGAATTGCTGGGATTATGTGTCTGGGATTGCTGGCAGAAATATCATATCCTAAATTCTTGGAGAATGATATTGGTTGGCCAAGACAGAATGTGTAGAATATGAAGGGCTAGGACTCTGGAGAGCTTGGTTTCAGAATCATAGACTCTCAGATTTGGAGAGGATCTTTGATAGTTTAGCTCAGTCAACACTTCTAATCATTTGATCTACATAGTTTTCCTGCCAGGTGATCTTTCTGATGATCTTCTTTATTAAGAAGTTCATCGTGTATAGTCCAGATTATAACATTTTAAATTCAACAATTGGGAAAATATTTTTCCCCTTTGCAATGATCACCCCAGGCCTTGGTTTGGCCTTTTGGGAGCACAGACAAAAATTTAATCCCTCTTCTACATTATAGTTTTCCAAAATTCAAAGACTGCTGACATGCTCTCTGTCATTCAGCCTTTTTGACTCCAGACAAGGCAAGTTCCATCCAGCACAGTTTTTTGGTTTTTTTCCTCTTTAAGATGAGAATCATGAACAAGATTGTATTTAAGGTCTTTCCATTTCTGACATTCTATGACCTGCAGTATGGGCCTCGAAAATAAAGAGGAACTTCTGTGCTTTTTCTGTTTCTTCCCACCATCTATACGAAGTATAGATGACTGTCTTGAGTAGTAAAAGAGTAGAAGCATATACAGTGCTGATAATTAACCTTTCAACCATCAATTCAATTATGGTTACAACAGCTTTGATGAGCACTAGTGGTACAGCTCCCAAAACAGCATCCAAGAGGCGAGAAGCCCAGGATTGGCTTTCATGGTGGTTTCAACCATCAGAATCCAAGAATCATCTTCACACAACGACCATAATGGCTGGTAATGAGTTATTATTATCTCATTTTATAAGATCTCTTGTAGTTCATTGACCTCAGGCATGAAGTCTGAAGTCCATTCTGGTTTCACAAGTTTTTGATGACTTCCATAGGATCATGAGCTCAGAGACCCATATGTTTGATTTAATAACATTAATAAACAGATTTCTTCTTTTTACTCGATCGAATTAATACAGGCCTGGAGGAGGCTATTAAGAGTACTATGAAAGGGGGTCCCTTTTTCTTGATGACAGAACAAAATTTTGGCTCTGAAAGATATTCCAAAGAGACAAAAGTCATTAAAAATTCTTGACTTTCCAAGAGAAAATAAAATAGCATAGCTAGAACTAGAAAAATATAGAAACTCTCTATCAGTGGAACTATTCTTCGGGCAGCCACTGATAATAAGAAAAGACAAATGGTCACTCCAAAAGATAGCATGACTCTCATTCAAATCATATGAAACCCCCTTTTCAGGAAAGAGACATCTTCTACAGCAACCACTGAGAAGAAGCAGAGGGTTTCCATCTTCTTTCCTCTGATGTGACTAGAAGGGAAAACATGAGAATTTCTCAAAATCTTGGCTCCAGGCCACTTAGATCAACCCTTTTGGTTGACTAAGAAATGCCAGGCATGATTGCTCTGTGAATTGACTAACTTCGCTGTGACTGGATGCTGCACTGTTTCTGGGAAAGTAGTTTAGCTTGTGTTCAGAGCTCTGGTGATGCGATGCTGGGGAAGGTTGACAAATGAATTAACAGATCATGAATACACCTATGGGATTTAAAAAGTGGTGGACATGTGTTTAGATTCCGAAAGTTTTCTCAAAGTGGCTGACAAAACAAATAGGCACATATGAACCTTTCCATTCTACTCTTGACACCTTCGCTTTAATGGCACATGCTTAGTAAGTTAATAATCTGAGAGCATGAGATCAGGGGAGTGTTTTTTGGCCTGTTTTTCTTTTGTTTCTTTGGTGGGGTTATGTCCATATTTATTCTTCTGAATTCCTTAAGGAGATCATTCAGTTGTAAAGGTCACAGCCAATTGTTTTTAGATCTATGCGTTAGCTTCAGAGACCAGGATATAACAATCTGGGGATACACAGTCAGATGTCTCACTCTCTTCTTAAAATGTTGGGAACTTCATTATACATTCTGTGCCTGATTTTCTTCCTTTGTCAAATGGGTTGCTTGGCATCCAGTTCAGCCACTAACATAAGTCACCACAACAGGTACGGATTCAAATATCATCTCAGCAGGCTGGGAACCAACTGAAGAAAATGAAGATGAAAGAGACAAACAGCCCAGTTATTCTGGATCAGGCATTGATGATGATGAAGATTTTATCTCCAACACCAGTAAGAATAATCAATTACAGTAGAACTCTTTACACAAGGCTTATTAATTCACCTGAGTGAGGCCCAATAGTGTCTGCCTTGGGAAATAGTTAATGTGGAAAATTAGCATACACCTATGACTGATCACACTTTAGTTATACCTTGGAAAGATTATGAAGGAAGAAAAATGATTTAAAAAAAATGGAAGCCAAAACATACTTGGAGAACTGGGGAAAATACCTTTTATAAAACTCCTAATGCCTTGGGTTTTTCTGTTTTGTTTACTTATGTGGTCTGCTGCTGCAGATTCTTCTTGAATTATTGAGCTTTGCCAGATAATGGCATAGTAAAACATTACAACAAGTATTTATTGTATACCTACTGTGCTAGGTGCTGGGAACACAAAGATGAAAAAAGCCAGAGTTCTCACCTTCAAACTCCGGTTTACTGAAGCAACAGAATGTGAGAGGGAGGATATTAATTAAAACTTGTAGATGATTCTACATTGAAGACTTAGATGGCCCTACAAAAGCTTAAAAATTGGGTACCAGAATTCAAGAATCATTATAATCAAAACTTGGTTGAAACCAAGGAAACAAATCTAGTTTCAATGAATGAACGGGGCACAAATATAATAGAAAGGCATTGAAGGGAAGGACAAACATCAGCTGAGCTTTAAGTAAAATAGTGCCAATGATCAAAAACAAATAGTGAAAACATTGCGTAATAGTATCTACATTTGTGATAGTTATAAAACCTTTTGAGAACAGAGATGGAAATTGAGCTGAAAAACCTCCTTTAAAAAATGCAAAGGTCAGTCTAACATTTAGCCAGATGACTGGGTTTCCTAGACATATCTGTAATGATCTGGGATGTTGCTGAGCAGAGATGAGAATTCTGAACCTGATTCCACCATATCACCCCATCTCTCCCTTCCTTAGAGAAGGCTGACCTTTGCAATGTGACTGGACCCTCTCAGGTCACTGAGGTTCTCACTCTCCTACTGAAACCTGAGAAGACTGTCCCCACCTGGACAGCATCCAGGAAGGGAGGTGTCCAAAATAATAGCTTGGGCTTTGAGACATCTGAGTATATGAAATTGATACCACAAATACTCAAGATGAACTAGACACTTTACATCTAAGCTTTTAAATGGTGTATTCTTTAGCCCGGACACTTCTGCAGACCTTGGTCTATAAAACAAGGAAACTCTTCTTAATAACTTCAGAAAGAAAAACCAAATAACCAGAAACACTGGAGCTTTACTATCACACTGTCTTCTGGGTTCAGGATGTGGCTCCATCTTCCAGGTGGGGCCATGAGTAAAGATGAGGTCTTGATACTCGAGAAACACAGCTTTCTTGGGTGGCAACCCAGACAGATCAACCTGAAAATAAGTGGTGTGATCAAGCTCCTGGGGAAAACCTCCCTTGGTATTTTTCATCTCTGTGGCCTAGTTGGCAATTTCAGTTCACTTTTCTGCTTGGCACCTATGCACGTAATTCAGCGGGATGCTGTCTTTCTTCTGTAGGGATAAAGACAACTGCCACTGTTTCGTGTTTATTGAGAATGTGGATGATGATTCTAAACCCAACTTGCTTCACTTGTGAAATTGAGCTGATAGTATGACAGTTCTGAAAAGAATTTTGTAGTAACTGGGTATCAAAATTAAGTCTAAAAGAATTAGGATGGGTTTGCACGTGATATTTTCACAAAAGCAACCAATTCTAATTTTGTCCTAATCCTTCTGTCGGGTGCATCTCCTACTCTAGCTCTATCATTTTGGGTGATTGCATCAGGCTTCTGGTGGATGTATGCCTCTTATTGTTTTTTTCCAGGGAGCTGCCATAATGGTGGTTGGTGACCTATGGTGCTTTCTTACTGAATGTATCAATCTTGTTTTCCTCTCATTGGCTGTGAATGGCTTTCTCATGAAATGCTTTGTATTTGATGAGAATACCGTAGATGTTTGCTAAACATTCAGAAATGTACAGATAAATCAGATGGCTATTATACATAGATGTTCTTGCTTAGAACCATCTATAGGAAATCTGTGGCTGCTCAGGGTGTGCCTTTCCCCACTGAAACTAACGAAATAAATAAAGCGATCATATCATCATGGTATAATTTTCAGGTATCTACCTCTTCAGCCTGAGGATCTTGTTGTAGCACTTGCCAATGATACCAATCCCTGGGCTTTCAAGCACACAAGGCCGTTACAGACTGCATGGATGGGTCAAAACTCTGACGTTCTTGGTTCTCCTCGGTGGAAGGCTGGTGTTTGCAAAACTGTTCTTCCTTCTGCTACAGCTCCTTTGGCTGCTTTCTCCGAAAAATCTTATGTTCTGACCCCAGAGTCTCCTATGACAGAATACGGAGGACACTGAGGTGCTTAACAATACGGCTGAATCAAGCTGAAGTCCTCTCTTCTTTCCCTCCATTTCTACTCAACCATCTAAATGAGGCGATTTAGATGATTCACTATGTAGACCCAAGAAGGGAGAGAAGTGCAGAACAAGTGGTGAAGGCCCAAGACCTAACATTTTCCTAATTGCTTCAATCATCATTATCACAGTTCCAACCACACCTCGGCTTTTTAGCCACTCAAAACAGAACCAGGATTGGACCTCGCGGAGCCCGAGTGAATCGAATCCAGGAGTATTACTTCAGACTACTACAAGGATGACTGGTAATGGGTTTTGCGTACTTCATTAAAGATTTTTTTCTCCCCTCAAAGTCTATGACACTGCAAAGGTCAATCATCAGGACATGGTGAGAAATGTATTCATATCTCATCACAAATTCTTAACTTTCATGAGGATATTCAGTTCCACCTAGGAGTCATTTATCAATCATACCATCTGGGCACAAGATACTTCATGTTGCTTTATTATAAAAATGAATACATTAGCATGGCTTATGGTCCTGCCCCTGACAAAGTGATCATAGTAGAACACCAGGTAATCATTAAGAAATTTCCTGCTCATTGATTTTTCTCTTGGGAGAGATTAGTGGAGTCACTCAAAAGTATTGAGCGTAGATGCTCAGAGGCCCTATGTAGGCATGGCACTGTAGACAGCACGCAATTTAATGGAGGAACACAACACCAAGGGCTGGTTGATAAAAAGTCACAGTGTGTATAACCATCATCACGGCAGATGTGGACCAAAGTGGCACCAGCACTAATGGAGAGAACTGGCCCCGAGAACCACACTCTCCTGTCATTCACCATGAACATCACGATGAAGAGGAGGCCCAACATCCTGCAAGCACAAGTAAGGAGGCTGTTGGTCAGCAGTGCTGGTGTCCATGACTTAGTGAAGTCCTTCCGAAGAATAGGGAAGACTTCGAATTAGACATTAGCCACATCTTCTGTTTCTATACAGTCATTTCTTTTAGCCACAGAGCATGCAAAGCTGCCAAATCTACACAACAATTTTAGAAATTGAGAGAAAAATGCTAACTGGTAAGGTTGCATGAAAGGCCAAAATGGTGGAAAGGTTAAAATGTGTGAGTGTGTTTGTTTTTAAGGTCTGAGATATGGGATTTTTTGTGTTAGAGATTCTCAAGGTTCCATTTGGGTGAATTGACTGTGTTTATAGAAGCATGTGAGGAAGAGTGTATCTTCTGGTGCTGGGCAGTGGGGTCTGGAAAGAGAGCTTGGCAAGTGCGATGATCTTTGGAATTCTCTTCTGTGAAGATCTCTGATGAATTGTTTCTTTTTTTACATTCTGTTCCTCGCTGCATTGTAGAAAGACATCCTTTGTACTCTTTGTAAGAGGGTCAGTAGCTCATAGAGACTATATTTGAATTTCTGTAACTATTTTTTTTTTCTGTTTTTAAGCCCAGAGTAATTTGGGGAAGGCTTTGATGGTGTTATTTCTACTTAAGGGCCAATATCTCAAGTTTCCCAAAAACAATCTCTAGGCTCACTACAGGTCTTGAGGATAGGACTAGAGAAAATAAGAAGTACATATTCTTCTTCTTTCATCTCTCTCAGTGATATGCCTATCATGTTTGGAATAAAAGAAGCTTTAATTTAGGATAACAGCTTGTAGCATCTTTAAAACTGTGGTTCAACTATCATTTCCTTTGTCTTGGATACTCTTAAAGCAAGAATGTAAGAAGCAGCCACTTAAAAACCAAAGGGAGACCCCAGCGTTTGAGGGACACTTTCAGACAACAAAAGAAACATTTCAGACATCAACTAGGACCTAGGGTTTAAGTGCTGGGCATTGTACTGAATACACCCAATAGGCCTGCATCTCACTACTTACCCCAGTAGATTTTACTTTTGTGTGAGGACTATGGGCTGGATGAACAAGTCTTCTGATAGAAGAAGGAGATGAGAAGCAATCTTCTTCGTCTCTTGGGAATGGGATTCTGTACCAATCCCCTTTGGAACCTAAAAGTATATCTTAGAATTTAAGACCATTTGTACTTGAAAAGGAGATAGCTACATAAGAGGCTTAGAATCAATGAGCCCATTGTCAAAAGAGGGTGTTGGGGCGGAGGAGGGGGCATCATTCCTGGAGGGTCCTTGAAAAGCCAGAAGTGACTGAAGCTCACTGAGGAAAGGGGAAACCAGTAACCACTACAGGCATTCTCTTATCAGTACTTGCAAAACAAAAAGAGATTCTGGTTGGTGTAATGTCCTTTGTCAAAGAAGGTTACAACTTTTACAAGAGTCAACCTTTGTATTTTACACTGGAAGTCCTATACTCTGCTAATCCATACGTTGAAAACAGCAGGGGTTACTGTCTATTGAAAGGATTGTTATGTTTATAAAGATAGTGATAGTGTATTGAGTGCATGTGTGTGTGTGTGTGTGTGTATGTGTGTGTGTGTGTGTGTGTGCATACATTTCTTTTTCTTTTCTAAAAGATTTTGAATAGGCATTTATGTTTGGGTTAATTTCCCCCTTTTTTGTAATTAGGTTCATAGTTTTTCTAACTTCATTATTTATCAGGAGGTAGTGATTTAGTCAGTGGGAGGTAAAACTGAAGGTCTGAGACTTCTTTTTCCTCCCTCTGGATAACCAGTTAACCCCAGGAATGTTTTGGCCAATGCAAGGGTAAAATGAGGACACAAGTCTTATTTTTTAAAAGTTTTCTTATTATCAAATCACACATATCATTTTCTAAAATTATGAAATATAAGCAGTCTTACCAGTTGCAAAAAAATACTTTGGGTTGGCAAGTGTATAGCTCTCATTTTCTTCAACAAGAAAGTTCAACTAAAATTTTGCTATTAGTTGCTATAAATGAAAATGACTGTGGCTTTCTGATTTTTCCCAAAGGTACCCTGATACAATTTTATTCCATTCAACTTATTCTTTTTAAAATTGAATAATTACAACACTGAGGGGTTGAAATTTTTAGCTTGTCACACATTCCTATTGTTTATATAATGCCAAACACTGGCTAGAATGGTTTTATTTCATTGACTTAATTTCATTAAAAAGTAATTTTGGCAATTTTAGATACCACATAAACATAACCTCATAATTGTGCCACTCGTTGTCAACCTATTTCATTATCACAGATTATGTGACCACCATTTGAGAAAGCCTCACCACACTGATTTTGTCATCGGTTGGTATATATAATACAGTACTCTCCCCCCAATCACAGCAGCAAAGAGGTTAATTCTTTGAACCCATAGTTCTCTCAGACAAGGATATATGAGGCCATAGAGTATGGTAAACTCAGAATCGTACTGGGAATTCATAGACTGTAGTTCAGTCCTAACTTAGCGCCAATCTGGCTGTAAGATTTTGAGCAAAACTACTTTGGGTCCCAGTCTTCCTATCTGAAAAACTGAAGGATTGGGCCATTGATTTCTAATAGCTCTTCCAGAATATCAATGATCTCTCTCCTTGCTGCTTTCCTTTTCTACCTTTTCTCCCATGTGTATACAGCCTTAAATTTTAAGATATGTGTTGGTAAGGAAGTTGAACAATAATGGCTCACAATTGATGTTCTCTCCTCAGAGCTCAGGCAATCCCTAGTAGTACAATGGAAGAAAGAGCTACCCAGAAAGAGCAGTGGGTGGAGAATGGGTGGCATGAGGAATATCCCCCATCACCAAAAGAAGACTCTCATTCAATAGCAGGGACAGATGGTAATAGATTGTTTAACAAGCGTACTTGGGTGGAAGCGTCCTCTTGGGATAAATGTTGAGAATTGAGGACACTGAACAGAAAGACATTGAAGGAATTGTCACAAGATAGTTAAGGTACCTTAATAAATTATGATATGGTCACCAAAGAGCCAATCCTTAGAGACTCAGAACAAATCACCAAAACAGGAATTATAGCATACAAAGGAAACACAGAGAATATATCTTTTGTGTATGTCACTTTCAGGTCTAGTTCTGGGCATCCCCCAATGATATTGTAGCAGAGACTCTGATCTGACCAAATACTCCTTCTTATCTTTTAAAGGAATCTAACAACATGACTTTATGAAATACTGGGCACATTAGAAAGCATTTGGTCAGAATCCTAATGTTGGAAGAAATGGATCCAGATAGTTAGAAAAATACCTGCCTGATGTCATTTAGCACTTTGGTCCTGTCTATTTGGAGATTTCTCTTTGAAAGCACAGTGATGTTTTTCTTACATTTAGAAAAACACACTTTCTCTGTTCTTGGTGGGATTGTGGAACTTGGACTCGAGTTCTGCCATCATCTCTAAGTGATGACTTTGGCTCTGCAAGTTGCTGTGCATGATTCTTTTGTCTGTGTGGCAGAAACATGGAGATGCATCCTGTCTTGTCAAAGAATGTAAATTCCATATTTTCTCTTGGTATCAGAATAGTCCTCTGTTTCCATCTGCAATATAGAAGGTAATACAGAATGTCCTTCTGTGGCATGGCAGCTTCTGATTGCACACTTGGCAGAGAAGTGAATTCAGTGACTGGCTGGTGGTTGGTGCCCAGAATCTTCTCTACCTCTATAGATCTTCCCTGGCTCAAAATGAAGCAAAAGCACATGCTGAATTCTTATATGTCCCTTGAGCTGTGAATCCCACTGTTAGAAGGTAATGCTTCTAATCGATCCATTCATGTTTTTGAGATGAATGTTAGTTATTTCAGGTTTATCTTGTGGGAAGCTGGATTCCATCTCTAAATCAGTGCCAGCCTAATGTGCATTTCCCTGGGATGTGATTGTCTAGGAATGATATCATGTGCTTACATACTTCCTCCTTTAGGGGATGGTGACCACATGGTGTGTGGTTCAAGAACCACTTCTTTATCTTCACATGATGACTATAACTCATTCTCTATTCGTGCAGGGGTCATTAATACTTTTGTAGCCTCTAGTTCACATGCTGATTGCTTCGTAAATGAACATGAACAAGCCCATACCTGCTAAGACATTCTGTGTTTACACAACTTCTTAACCCTTTATACCAGGAAGATGCTTTCATTGTCTTGTCTAGAGAATAAAGTCTTTGTAAAACTATCAGTGTGTGTATCCCTGGCCAGATGTCAACTAATGCTTTTACACTTGCTTGAACTAACTACATGTTCACAACAGCCCCAGCCCAAGACGGCCATCCAGATCAAAGAACGACAACGCAGAGTCAAGAGGACAGCTCTTGGACTTATTTCTTTGACCCAATCTCACATCCAATGGGACGAGGTCATCAAACAGAAAGATGGATGGGTAATAGCCTCTGAGCTTTTTTATGTATTATGTCTTTGAAAGCCACCCAATGGCTATTTACCTTGAAATGTGCCCTTGATTTTAGACCAGTCTGCTTCCTAAGGAACTTGAAGTTTCTTCAAAAATTAGTTTTCTACATAGGGGTGATAGGGACATTCATCTGAATATGAAATCTTGGGTTGAGACTGAAGAATTCAGCCAGGTTAATTAGTCCTAAGATGGTGGGAGTGGAATTTATTTTCTCTGAAGAAGGAGTAGTCTCAAGATTTCTTTTCCATTTACTTTAAGTATAACATTTTAAAAAGAATGAAGTGATTGAATTCAGTGACTATTTTCATTGTAGAGCCAAAGATATAATTTGTGTTTGGTAGAGAAATATTGGAGGTCAAAAATTGGTGAGTACTCATTTCAAAATGGTAACTAAAAAAATCAGAAAATGTTATTATTCACTCTTGCCGCATTTAGAGAGAAGTACAGTACCTAGTGACTTAGGATTTAGAGCACTCTTGGCCCTAATAAATGTTTGCAAATTTAATGAATGGACAACTTTTATGCAGGATGAAATCCCTGTTTTCTTAAATACCATTCTTATTTGCCTATAAGCAATTAAAAACAGAAATGAAAGAGAGAGTAGAAAAGATACTAGCTGTAGTTCTTTAAGAATGGAGGATTGTGATTATATTTGACCAATTTTTATATTCAAAAATAATTCTTTCTGAACCAGAACAGATGACAGCTTTCCTGTGAGAATCTGTAGGAGTCGGCAGCAGGTGGTGTCATCCCTTTTCTCAGTCTTTACTAAACTGAAGAATCCATGCTCCTTACTATACCCATGAATTGAGTTACTCGATTTTTTAAAATTATTTGACAAGATGTCTTGATTGTAGGAATGTCACATTCCAAAAATGGAGATAAACCAAGAGAGTCAAAAGAGGGATGTAAATTTTCAGTCATAGCATTGAATGTATTATCTGGATCCAAACTGCCAAGGGTATGCATAACTTATACTGTATTGAAATGGGTTCTAAGAGCACAATGATGATGTCTCTTGATATTGAATTGAACAAAATTATCTCCAAAATGAATCCCACAGTTTCTATGGCCTCATTTTTTTAAACATCCTATGTTGTATCCCAATATTAATGATTAGATATCCCTTAAGCTACAATTGTATTAAATATCTTCTAATGTGCAATGCATTACAGATACACCATGTTCCATGCCCTTAGCTAATGTAAAATAAAGCTAGGAAAAGAAAACATTTATTGTCAATGATAAATCAAAATGTATCTAACAATACTAGACAACAGGTAATACATGTCAAATGAATGGTGCCAAGAAGAAACACAGAAATTTAGAGGACCCTCCAGGGAGTGTCAGAGAAAGATGAATCTGATCTGTTTTTCTCAAAAATGGAAAAAAAAACATGGATAGTCAGAGAAAGGAATTCAGGGAAAGTTTTCCCAGGAAGGTGACTCACGTAAGGAGATGTAAAATGGAAGAGGGAAACCAAGGAATGGATTTTTCAGAGTGACTGGGTCCATTGAAGGTGAGTTTGAATGGCTAGGTTGTGGCCATTAGGTTGCGAGGTTGAAGTATCACATGCCAACCCAACACACATGCCCATGCACATGACTGCTGGAGGCTCTGGTATATCCACGGTGGAAAACTAAGCCAGTGAAAAACCTTCTGGATCAATATTAAGCCTCCATACTGATGAACAGAAAGAGAGCCCATTGAATTGAACATGTCAAGGATAATACAATCGACTTCAACCATAGAATGGCGCAAAACATCTTGAAGGACTCTACTCATAGAAAGGAAGATAAGCAAGAGTGTCTAGAGATTTTCAACAGACAAGACTTTTCTGGGAGAATATCCTTTTTTTTTTTTCTTTTTTTGGATTTGGGTTAACTAGCCTTTCCTTCTTGTTGAAACCTGAGATAATACTCAGCCACGTTTTGTCCTACAAAGATCTTGATTCTCTTTTCTTGTATATAAAGGCTTCAGTGTAGATGCGAGTGCCCAATATTCTGGTGTTTCCCTCTGGAGTCATCTGGACCTGATTAAATCTGTCCAGATGCAGCAGTGTGGGTGAACTTTGAGCTAGAGAGGCAGCAGTAGTGATGGGCTTCTTGGATTGTTTGGCCACTGTTTCCCTCAGGGCTTGTTATTCCAGCAGCAATGATTCGTGATATTTACTAGAAACAGCACCTTTAAATGTTTCCATGACATTTCTGTATCACTCAACATGGTGCATGTTAAATTCCAGAGACACCTCATACTTGTGTTTATGGGGAGAATGATTCATTGACCTCTACTGCTTATTTCTTGCCCCTGAATACTTCTCATGACTTCCACATAGGTCATTTGGATAATTTTATGTGTTCTATGCATGTTCACTTTGGGAAGCAGAAAGGACCAAAAGAGAAAAGAGGATTGTAAAAGAAAAAAAAGGAAAATATGGAAGAAAAGTTCTTTTGCCAAATGTGGGAGAGGTGAAAAAATGGCACTGAATCAGAACATTTTGTCTTTTCTCCATGGTCCACATCACATGTGTCTATAAGGGAGGCAAAGTGTATGGCATGCGACAAGTCACACACGGGCTGCATTTCTGGTTTTTTGCAAGACTTGAGAAGCACATTATGTGCTCACTTATTGTTTTTCCAGAATCAGCAAAAATAAACAAAATTGCACATTTTATACACTTAGCACTTAAAGGAAAACCAGTTACTTCTTGTGATAATTTTTAAAGACATCATCATTTGCTCCAGTTCTGGAGACATGAATTAGTACACACTTTTTTCCCTGTAGTCCAGGTTTGGATATGAAAATAGTTTGTCTAGAGATCATAGACCACCTCAAGGAGTGGCCTAGTAAATCAAGCATTAACACTGATTTGATTCCTTCAGATATGGACTCCAGCCATAGTACAACACATCAGCCTTCTGAAGATCCAAGCACACATTTGGTGGAAGACTTGGACAGGACAGGACCTCTTTCAGTGACAGCTCGTAAGGATCTGACAATCCCTTTGCTGGCCTCTAGTGCCGCTTCAGCTCCTGCTAGTGCTGACCTGGAGGCAGAGCTCGCTGGCAGAATGGTGTAGTTAAGGCTATGGGGCTCTGTTCAAGCCTGGAGCATAAAAGGGTCTTCATTGTCTATATTTTCTTGCTGGGTTCTTTAAATCTGATTTTGCTTTCATTCTTGGTGATTTCCAGACGCAATGACTTTATGTTAAGGAAAAGAAAAAGGCTGTGGGATTCCGCCCTACTTGATTTTCCTCCCCTAAATAGTTATGTGAGTGAAACGCCTAAGACAGTGGTTTCTCTGTTTTAACCACCTCCTTTGGTTCCCATCTTTCCTCGAATTGAGGCAGAAGAGGAGTAGGGTCACTTTCATGGTTGTGAAAAGACATTGTGGGGCCAGATAATCATAGAGAATAGGGAAATCATAGCAGCCTACAGAAGAGGGGCAGGACATGCTGTTGACCATTAACAAAGGTGCCAGGGCCCGGGAACAAAAGAGGAATATTTGCTAATATCTCTTCCCATTACTAAACATCTGGGAGAAGAAATGCTAAACTCTTAATGGCCTTAATTGCCACTGTATGGACAGGGCTGTCCTAGAGATCAGCCTGAAGTCATTTGCAATTTCTTGACAGAATATGAAAGAAATCCAGAATTGAAAGGGCTTCATTTCACTGCTTTTGCTACACATACTAGGCAGACTCCTTCATGTGAGCCCAAGCATGTCTTGATCACCAAGAAAGTGCATAGCACAGTGTTAAGCATCAAAGGACATGGAGAGAAGCCTAAGAAGGTTCCCTCCAACAGAGGGCCTTGTGTTTCCACTTTATGTCCCTTCTGATGTTTATTCTGACACTGAGATGGGCATTGAGTGACTGTCTCCTGGTTGTCATGTTTACTTGGTGGTGGATGTGGTTTATGGATGTGCTTTATGGAATGCTTGCACCTGTAACTCAGAGGTCAGTACCTTCCTTAGAAGAACACAAAATAAATCAACTCAAAACAGTCAAAGTGATTTCAGATATGGGCAGTGGTTCAACTTCAAATTGGTGGACATCAATGAGGGCCCTGTGTTTACCCAAGCAGGCGTTTCCTGATGTTTCGGTGCAGTGAAGAGAATCCTCATTCACATACAAGATCAAAAACCTAATAATAGAGTAAAACGCTAACTTTAATTTAATCTTCTTTAGAAGAGACTTAATATTTCTTTGTGTAAATTTGATCTGAGTTACTTGAGCAGGTTATTCTAGATTCTAGAGCTTCTTCCTCTTCGGTAGTGAGAAGCGTGCTGCCTGCTATCCTGATATTCCTTTCCCAACAGTCCCACTGCTCTACCCATAGCTGGGTGCCCTTGATCACATCCAGAAGCACCGGAATTCCACCATTCCCTTTTCCCTTTCTCTGTGTTCCCTGGTTTTCCTAAGCAACTGGAAACAGTGCCACCCTCGGGCCAGGATGACCCAGAGGGGGACAAAGTTTCGGTTCAGGATTCACCTTGGCACTTTACCTTTGTTGATTGTGCTAAAAAAGAGGTTCTTAGGAACCAGTTAGGGACAAAACAGAATTCTGTTGTACATTTCTAGCAATCAGAGGAGAATGGTGGATGCAAACGTGGGCATTCCTAGGTACGCACCCATCTGACACTCCCGTAGCCAGCTCCTCCCTGTCGGCAGATAACAGAGGCTTTGTTTCATGGCTCCAAATTAATACCAAGATTCCTCCCTCATTGATACAGAGCAGAGTCAGACTCAGAGCTTCTCTACATCACATGGAGGCTTGGAAGAAGATAAAGACCAGCCAATGACTTCTACTCCAGCATCTAGCAGTAAGGATTGTAAAGCCCTGCAGGCATCAGCTCTTGATAAAGATCCATAAATTATGGGTGTTTCTGCAGTGTCTTTGGTGAATGTGCATCTGTTCGCTGCTCTTATGTTGCTTCTGATCAGACGGTGTGGCTGGTGATGGTTCTTTGTTCTGCTTTGTAGGCCTCTTAGAAGCCCTATAATTCAATGCAATTGTATTTCTTAATCTTAAAGGTCAGGTTTCTTAAACTCTAAAGTTAGCGGCGTGGTTTCAAAATCGCATATTTATGATTTATAATTGGTGTAAAGATCTGAATTCTGTCGGTTTCTGTTTTCCTTTCATCAACATATTATTTTGCCATTCATCCTCTGGACGTACATCCATGGTGCTGGTGACTAGGAAGCAGGGCCCTCGTGGCAAAAGAAAGAGTAATGAAAGCCTCACAGTTTTGAAACCTGGCAGTTACGGTTCCATTTGTAGGCAGCATAATTTTACTTTTCAGTTCAATGCTGTACTTTTGCCACTTCATCAAAGTTAGGTCTACTTGAGTAAGAGCTCAAGACTGTCTAGTACCAGAGTTGACTTCAAGGTCACAGTCATAGTAGCAAAAGCCTAAGTTTTACAGTCCAGGCAGATGTTGTGACAAATGCCTCTCTTGGGTATTGGGATCACCAGAATCTCTTCCACTGAATCATGTCCAGGTGGTGCCGATTGCAAAATATTGCTTCTGTTCAATAGTAGGAATGAACCACACTGTCTTTTGCTCCATACTCATGAGTAACAAGTGGAAAGCCGTTGCAGAACTGGCACATTTTGAAGACAAGTACCTGATGGGCGGTGGCCTCCCAATTGTGGGCTTACCATTGATCCCACCTCCACACAGATAGGACTGATGGCAGAGGCGGAAGAAGAGGTGGACATCTTCCTGAAGACGCCGCTACTTCAGTGGAAGGTTCTACGTCTCATTCACCAGCCACAGGGGAATACAGGACCCTCACCCCAGTGACCCCTGCTAACACAGGGTCCCATGGAGTTACTGACGTCAATGTCGCTGGGGATTCCAACTCTAACGTTATTCGTTTCTTTTCAGGTAACTTGGCCATTTGTCATCTGGTGTGATTTCTCTACAGAGAGAAACAACGCAAACTCTCATACTACAGGGGGACGTTTTCTGTGTGGGCTGTGATTAGACCGATTTGTGATATGGGAATGGCCTTTATCGCAGATCATCATTCTAGTCCCAGTAAAGTTAGATTTATTTAAGATCAATAATGCTTTTATTTGCCAACGTAGTCTCTGTTTATTTTTGTGACTTGGTTGTTATGGTAGAATTTCTTTCTTTGTTCCTAATCTTATGATATCTTAATTTGAACCATATGAAATCAATGCTTTTATAGGTCAAAGTAGGTAATCATTAGCAATTTCATTTGATTCAACTCAGATATGCTACCTGTTTCATAAGGTTTTACCCAATATGTGAATAATTTCCATGTGCTAATACCTTTGCTCTGAAATTATTATCTTTACTGGTGATGGATTGGTGAATTTTACTTTTGGTGAAGGGCTCATGGCTAAACCTACTTATAATTCACACCTCAAACTTTATGATTTAATCTACTAAAAATGAGCAGACATAATTTCTCTTGTTGCAATGGCGAAAGGATGGCTAAAGATGATTTATTCACTTAAGTTGGACACGGACCTAAAAGGGAAGCAACACTTCTTTTCTCAAATAAGCAGTCTCCTCTACTTCTCCCTTTCTTTGTTCCTTCATTTGCATTAAGAAACTTACATTGAAGAAAAAAGAACTAGAAATACCTACTCTGGCTAAAAAATGAGAGTTAGAATCTCTCCTCCCCATGCCTCTGATTCAGTGATTCAAGTGTTTCCTGCCACTTAAACATTGAATTATATTAAAGATTTGTGATTTTAAATATATATATGTAGAGAGAGAGCGAGAGAGAGAGAGCACACAAGGTCTGCCTCTCTTCCTCCCCCCCGCAGATTGAATAAGTCTTATGAGACCCCAGTATATAAAACATGACATCTGTGATACTCTAGTTGATATGGGGACAGAATATTCAGAATGCCAAGTGCTTGGATTCTTTCCTCTGTGGTGCTCACCCAGAGCTTCCAGAAAAGTAATTTTTAAAAATACCGACTTTGGTGATACTGGGAAGACAAAGCTCCTCACACCCTTTGCTTCATTATTCAGCATGATTCTGCCCTCCGTTGTGAAACATCCCGAGTCGCGTGTCCGTTTTCTTCCAAAGAAATGAATCTTAGAGTACCGCCTCTTTTCTCTTGGCAGAATAAGGACTGTGGTGCAATCAAATGAATTTAAATTTTAAATGACAATTTTAAAAGTAATAGTATCGTGGAGGGGTTACATAACCTATTTGTTTGTAAATAAAATGCTTTCTACAAATTGATGCTCAAATATACTGATTCCTTCTGTAATTCCACAGTCAAACAGATTTTCTGTGGTTCTTCATGGATTAAATGATTAGTAAATGATTCAACTCTCATCCTTGGTTTTCTTCCAAGCCACTCAGATAAAGCTTATTTCTTCCCACGTGTTTTTCTCCATCTTGATGCTTAATATCAAGAACTAAATATTGGCCATTGTGGTGGTGGTGTTGACGATGCTGGTGACAATGGTGGTGGTGGTGGTGGGGTACTGGTGTTGGCATTTTGGCAAATGCTGTTTTCAAATATTCTAATGAATGAACAAAGCACGCTGTCTCCTCTGTACGATTACATGAGAGATGACAGAATGCCTGCCTCTGCCTTCTCTAATCAAGAAATGGTCATGATCAGATTACTGTATTTTCCTTACAGGTCTTCATAATGGGTGACTGTAGCCATTTTATGAAACCATTGTCCCTTTTTGTTGTTATTGTTGTTTGTCTTGTTGTTGTCTTGTTTTGTTTTGTTTTTAAGATTCCAGCATGTTGGAAAATGTGTGTGGAAGAGGGAGAAGAGCAGGGGTTTCCATAGGCTGAATCCCAGATTTGACCTGTGGACCCTGATTTAAGTAGTTCAAGAGGTTGTCTCAGTCTAAAGTCTTTTGGTGATAGAGGTTTGGGAAGATGGGATTGTATTAACTCTTGGTGTTGAAAAAACAGATTTAAATTTTGAAAAATGTTATTTTTTAAAACATATTCTAATAACCAGGTCCACATTTTTTACATTTTAGTTCTCATCTTATTCCTTTTTCACTTATCTTCAGGCTCTTTTTCCCTAAAGAAGCAATTGACCTTCCCTTTGAATTGTTACATAATTCAACACCAAGATCCTTTACTGCATACCAAAACCATTTTCTATTTCCTGCCTGAGTCAAATCTCTTTAAGTGGCTCACGCTCTGAATCAGAGTGCATAATGCTCCCAGTGATCACATTTGTGTAACTCAAAGCATATAGTCTTTATTTCAAAGACACAGTATCAAGTTCCAACCTCAGATCTGCAGACATCATAATATTTTAGCTAGAGTGTTATGTTCTTAGATTTCTACCAAAACCACACTTCCTGTGGTCATCCTCAATGATCTGTGCTGTCCCAGTTTCTTTTATTTTGATTAAAGCCCTAGCCTACTCACCAGTGGATCTAGCAATGAACAGTAATTAGTACCATGAAGCCATTCGAGGCCCCTTGCCATTGGTTTTTTGGTGACCTTTATAATAGTAAACTTGCTGAGAGGATGTCTGAAATTGCAAAAGTGAGGAAATGTAGACTGCAGTGGGGAACACCTAGTAATGAGCCTGTTCTGATTACTCCTCTACAGAAGACCAAGACTCACCAGTTCACCCCAGTGGAACGTCCCATACCACTCATGGATCAGAATCAGCTGGTGAGTCTGAGCTACTACAATCATGTGCTGTTATCATCATTCCTGCTGTTGATTAATAAAGCATGAGTCAGTGTCTCAAGAAGAGTGGTTCTCAGACTTCCTTAGCATGCATCACAATCACAGAGAGTGCTTATTAAATCTCACTGCTGGGCCCCATTCTTAAGGTTTCTGATGTGGTAGGTCTGTGGTGGAGCTTGAGCATATTTATTTCTAGTAAGTTCCCTGGTGATGCTGATGCTGCAGGGACAGGGACTACACTTTGAGAATGACTGTGTTGGTGAGAAGTCTTCCATGTAGAAGGATCAGGAAGAATTCAGGCAGGGTCTCAATTTAGCATTGTACTACACCAGGTTGATTAAGAATGTCGGTCTTGGGGTATGTATGGCCTGGGCTTGATCCCAGCTCCTCTGTATACTGACTTAGTATGTTGCTTAAGGGATTTGAGACTCGGTTTCCTAATAATTAAAATTGGGATAATAATACTTGTCACAGGGCCTTGTCTTAAAGACTAAATGTTGCACCAGGTATAAAGCATTTAATACAACCCCCAGAACATGACACTGTAGCTAGCATTTACTGAGAATTACGGTGTGCTGGTGCTGTTGTACTAAACAGTTTCCATGTGCTAGGGTAGACCAGATGAAGTTGCCATTTTTGTAGGTCAACAGTCAGATATCCATGATTCTGTATGGTTCATCTAGTATTACTTTCTATAATCATCCTACAAACCCTGTGACCTATGAAAGTATGGTTAGCTTCCCTGTATTTCAGACGACGATACTAAGACTCCGAGACGGCAAGTACCTTGACTGGTGAGTTGAGTAGTGGAGCTAGGTTTCAAGCCCCGAGGTTTCACATTGCCTCTATAAGTATGTTCTGGAGAGAACACTCCATAATGACTATAATTACTGCCAAGCACATATTATTAAGTGGATACATGTTTGCTGTGACTCAGATCACACCCCTGGAAACATTACTGCAGGCACCAAAGTCTGACACGAGGCAGGTTTACTTGTGACTGGTAATGCTGGGACCACTGAAAGGTCCTGTCGATAATGGTGACCCTGATATCATCAGTCCAGGTGACCCCATGAAAACCAGGGAATCCATCTGGACCATGGTCTTCCCCTCATGCCCAAGTCCGGCTGCAGTTGTCTCTGGGCCTAAAGGGTCACACACTTAAAAGCAAATATGAAGGCGGATATTTACATGGTGGCTTGCTAATAAGCTTTCATGCAAGAGCACAGGATAGAAAGTTTCATTAGAAATGCTTCTAAAGTAAAGACAAAAGTCCCAAGCTCTTTAGGTTCCTTGGATGGGCCATTTAGCCTTTCTCAAACTCGGTTTTCCTTTTTAGTAGAAAGGGGACACCTGCCTCCGTAACCTCCCAGAGTTTTTGTGAAAAATGGGAGCTATCAGAAAAATGAAAATTTTGGGAAAATGATAGGAAGTTATTATTATAACCATGCTTTCTAATCAAGAGATCCTAGCTGTTCCAAGTGTGGTCCTTGGACCAGCCACTGGGACATCTTCTAGGAGCTGGCTTGGAAATGCAGAATTCCCAGACATCTGAGACCTACTAAATCAAGGTCTGCATTTTAACTAGACCTCCCCTCACACTGGGTGTTTTGTATGTGCACTGAAGTTTGAGAAACTCTGTCCTAGACTGTTTTTCTCACAGTCAAGGCCAGTTGGATTATCTCTGTGTGCACGTCTCAGGTTGGATCTCATCTCCAAATTACAGTGTCAAGTGTCTGTCTTTGCAAAGCTTGCTTTCCCAGCCAGCCCTATGCCGGCTGGATTTGCAGACCTCTAGGGCGCAAGGTGAGGCCTGCTCTATCTCCTCCACCTTCTCGGATTTTTGCTTGAAGTGAGAATCAGGTGGGCGGGAGCGCTCTCTTTTGTTTGACTCCTGTGTGGGTGTGTATTGTTCAGGTGGGAGGTTTCATCTTGTTGTACACACACCCAGATCTTTCCTTGCTGGGAGCGCTTTTTTTGAAAACCAAAATAAAGAGATTATGATCCATTAGTGGCCTCCTTTTCAAATATCAAAGGCTGCTCTGAGTCAGAGAAAGACCAGGGAGAGTGCCTATACTGTTTAGATGGGTTTTCAAACCCAGAGATCTCCAGTGTATATGGTCTACATCCCATGACCTGTGCAGCTGAAGAAGTGCCAGTGACCAAGAACCCTGGGGGGCAGTAGGAAAAACACCTTGGACTCCTGAGGTTTGCAAAGTTCAAGGCCACTGCCCAAGTGGCATGAGGTGTGTTGAATGGCCAGAAGTCTGGTAAGAATTTGTTTTGTTCCATTTCAGGTTTAACAAAAACATCAGATTGCATAAACAGGAGTCAGCCTACCCAAAATAACCACCATCATTAAAATATCACTGTCCACTGTCTCAAGTTTGACTCTCCGCAGACCTCTTCATTTAATTCAACTCTGGCCATCATCATCCATTGCTTAGCCAGACAGACTGCCCTGATTTGCTTTTCCTTTCCTTGGTAGACTTCAGAATTTTCCAGTGGGTTCCCCATGGGTAGGAGGGAACAAGTTCATTTTTGTGGGATATTTTCAAATTATGTTTTAAAGCAGTGGAGGAAGCATAAGAAGCACAAAAGGCAAAGATTTAACTTAGGTGAGCCTCTTCCTGAGATGTGTTAGGAGTTTCTTGTAAAACACAGTGCCTCCCTCATTTTGATGAGCCTCCCATGCAGACTTGTGGATTTTTTGCTTGTTGTTGTTCAGTTAGCCAACATGTAGAACATCATTAGTTTTTGATGTAGTGTCCAACGATCAGAGTTGTGGATTCTTTGTCTTGTGACATTTCCTTCCTGTTTGAGATGCTTTGTTTGTTTTCTTATTTTGTTTTGTAGTGGTAGAAAATATTCATCCCTCTGAAAACAAGGCATATTTCAATAGATATTAGCAGGGACTCTAATAGAGTGATTTATTTCCCATTGCCCCCTACACCCTTACTTTTTAATGTTTATTTTCGTGTCTATGAAGACACCAGATGTGACTGTTAGATTTGCTTTGGACTTCCCAGAGCATTTGAATCCTCTAGGGGTCTTGCTAAAATGAAGATTCTGACTCAGTGGGTTTGGGATGAGGCCTGAGATTCTGTATTCCTGGAGGCTCCCCGGTGATGTTCATGCTTCTGGTCCAGGGACCACACTTTGAGAAGCAAGGTCCTAAATCAGAACTAGGATGGAGTAACTACACACAGTTCCCATTCTTGTGTACTTCTTTAAACTTCTGTAAAATTAGGATGAAGTGGATTTTATTCTTATCCCCATTTTCTGAATGAGAAAACTGAGACCCGGAGAGGATAGCTTGACTCAGCAGAAGTCACTAGCAAGAATTGGAGGTGGGACTCAAATCCAGGGCTGCCCAGGTCTAGAGCCCAAGGACTTAAGCACTGCACAGTACCGCTGGTGAGAATTCTCATGTTCTTGATGAATAACGACATTTCCAGACGTTGACCTTAATCAAACCAACTCTTCTGGGGAGATAACTTTCTTGTAACACTTTATAAATGTCTGTGGCTTGAATCTGTAAATAGCTTTGCAGTGATGCAGAGGGTAGAGAGGTCGGTGCTGCGTGCTGGTCTGTACGGAACTCATCGTTATGCATTCCAAACTTTGGTTGAGAGATGTTGTTTTTTTCCCCTTAGGACACTCAAGTGGGAGTCAAGAAGGTGGGCCAAACACGACCTCCGGTCCAATGCGGAAACCTCAAATTCCAGGTAAGTTTCAAGCTGTGCGGCCAAAAAAAAAAATACATTAGCACATTCTTTGCAAGCTAAAAGGTGAATAAGAACACTTGGTGGGAAAAAAATGGAACTTTCTTTTTTCCTTGTCCCGTAAATAGAATGAGCTATTCAGACCTGCCCCTGGTCTGTCCCAAAGAAGTGGCACATTAGCTACTAAAGCTTCCTTCCCACATGAGTGACCCATCACCCAGGGGACTCTATCCCATACCCTGGCCCTTCCTATTCTGGCCCAGTTTCTACGTTATGTCTGGGTTGGGGGGCAAGCATAGAAGTTTCACACCGCAGACACTGGGGAGACATGAGCGTCACGTGTTGGGGGGGTGGGGAGTAAAAACATTCTTCTGGTCCCCAAACGACTGTTTCTCAAGGGACAGTCTTTCCTGATCCAGGTAGAAGAAAGTGTCCAAATGAGTCCCATCGTGTGGTCAGAGGGCTGGGGCACCTGGCTCTCCTGAGCATCAAGATTTAAGGCACTTTGAGGCACATTATTTATTTGACTTGGGCTCAGAATGGAGCATTTCTAAGGGGGCGTAGGATTACCAAGTAGAAAGGGTTTTCCTAGGGTGGTAAATTCGCTTTTTAACTTTCCCCTCTTCAAAGGCCTCTCTGCTGAGCTTCCCTCGGGGAAAGGGAAGAGTGGAGGGTGCACCTCGGCCCCTTGCCTCAGCTTGCCTGAGCACAGCTGGGATAGGAACACGTGGAGAGAGAGGCTGGGCTGCCAGGGAAGAAGAGTGCTGGAGAAGCTATTTGCAATATTCTTCCCAGCTGTAGGGAGAGCGAACTGGAAAAATGAGAGAAAAGAACAGAAATGGGACCACCAGTTGGCCTGCCCACCCCCTGACTCCGCCTCCTTCCCCACACTCACCTAACCAGGCAAAGCCAGTCCTGAGCAGGAAGTGGGAGGAAACCCAAGACTCCCAAAGGGGAATGGCCAATCAATGACTTCCTATCCTTCTTGGTTCTTGAGCTTCTAGCTCATTGTGCAGATATACAACCCACGTGGCAAGAGTATTTAAGTTGTCAAGTCGTATTTTTAAATTAAAACTTGATGGTAAAAACTGTATATGACATCTTAACGGCCTACAAGTGATATGTGATCATTGGAGACATTTTGAGAAAATACAAACCAAAAGATAAAAAAATGTAAATTATTTGTTAGCTACCCCACCATCTGGAAATGTCATGGTTACCATTTTCGCAGATGTCCTTCCCATCATTTAAAAATGTAATTTATACACAAAAGTGTAATTACAGCAGGCACACTGTTCCGTGAACCGCCCCCACTCCCAGCTGGTTGCGCAAGGTTTTCCGACATCAGTAAATATTCTTCTTTTTCTCGCCATGCAGAATAGAGTGGGTATGATCTAACTCAGGGGACTGATCCCTTAGTCTTATATTAGGTTGTTTCCAACTCCTACTATTATAAATAGCACAGCAATGAACATCTTTGAAATGAATTCTGAGGTCCTATAAATTTCCAGAAGCAGGAATCAAAAGCTGAATCAAAGACATGCACATTTTGAAGGATAAGATTTGCCAAATGAACCCCCCCACCCACCATTGAATGTGCAGGAGTTCAGCCCTCCATGGGGGTGTCCTTTTCCCACCCACTAGTGCATGGCCCCCATTTGTGTTTCTTAATAAAACGTAAGAAGGATGCTCTTATATAGGAGACGAATGTTCCTCTCCTTTAGCCTCCTTAATCTCACTGCGCCAAAGGCATTTACAAGTTTCTACAGGCCATTCTATGCTCTTTTTGGAGGCATGCTTCTCCTGGAGGAACTTGAAAATTCTGACTAGTGATAAGAGTTTAAAATAAGAAGCCTGTTGGGCAGACGCGTGTAGCAAAGTTGTCCTGGCGTTATCTGCCATCCGGCAGGGCGGTTCGGCGGGACTCGTCTCTGGGGTGGAGTCTAGTTCTTGTTCAGTCCAGTCAATTAATAAAGTGCATTTTTGTTTTTACAAAGTGTATTTCCCAAGCTCACAGATGTCTTTTGGTTCCCTCTCACCAGAATGGCTCATCATCTTGGCCTCCCTCCTGGCCTTGGCTTTGATTCTTGCCGTGTGCATCGCTGTCAATAGCCGGAGAAGGTAAGGGGACCTGCGGGCCTTTGCTTTGAAAGGACATCGCTTAAACATGGGCTCCAGGAACGTCCAGAGTGTAGCCTCTGGAACCAGCAACCCTCAGCACCCTGGGGACTTGTTAACAATGGAGAATTTTAGACTCGGGTACCCAGATCTCTTATAGCAAAATATGTGTTTTGACAAGATCCCAGGGACTCGTGTGCATGGAGCAGTCTAAGAAGCCCTGCTCTGGCACGTTCTTTAGATAAAAGAGACACCGTGATTATTTGGACCATCACTTTTAGGTAATGTTGAATCTTTCGAGGTTCTTAAATATTTCAGGGTTAAACCCATGGAGACACTATTTAATGAAAGTTATAAAGTATCTCACCTGGAAGGCATAAAACTATATACCCATTCATTGACTGATTAAACAGTATTTAGTAAGTGTGCTCACAATGCACAAAAACACTGTATAAAGATCCAAGAATTGGTCATCCCCTTTACCCTGTCTATGACCCATGGCACTTTCTAGAGCCCTGAAATAAGGGGCTGAAATATACCTGAAATAAGCATTGGGTTTTTGTGGTTTTCTTATTGTTTATTTTTTGTAATGGTACTATTTTTTATTTTCTGGAAACTGTACTTGAAAGGATTCAGGTTATTGCTTAGGAAGAGCTCCCCAGTGAGGTCTATGAAATGATGAAGAATTGTCCTTGGAAAAGTCTGAATAAAGACAGTCAAACAGCATGTCGGCTGTTTTCATATTCCCAGAGGTCCCTCCCTCTCTTCACCCCAACCAAGGTGTGTCATGTCGGAAGTTACTTAAATAGTGCCTGTACTGACTGAGCAGTGACAGGCTCCAGACATAAGGCCACCTCAGTGAAATGAAGGAAATGAAGGAAAAACCTCATACTAGCAACATGAATTTCGACAGGGCCCTCCAAAGTGTGAGCCTCAATTTCCTGTTCAAGATGCTCTAAAGGGGCCCTGTCTGCCTCTGAGCATATGTGGAGGAACATCCCAGCTTTTTTTTTATATTGCTTCGGACAAGATAAAAGAACCGTATTTCCAAGGAGGGATCCTTTTATCATATCACTAGATCGTCTAACAGGCCAGAAGAGGCCTCTCGGTTGAGGAGAGGGGAGAACATGCTAGAATCTTTCTTGTTGGCTTTTGGAAAGCAACAGCTAATTCTGTGGCCATGTGCAACACATGCACAGTATCTCTCATTATCTGAAGGAACTAGATAATGTCACATGACGCTGGTCCAAGAGAATAAAAGTGCTACATTAAAGTTGAGTAGCTGTTGCTCTCTGTACAAAAAAATGACTCATGTTAGCCGACTGTATAAGGAACAAAAGCTAGGAAAAGAAATCTGGAAGACCTCCTAGGAGGCTCCGATGACTAAACAGAAAGAGATTCTGTTTGCCGAATTTAAGTAACGTGACTTGAGGGAGTCCTTACAAAGCGTCTTTATACTTTCCCTCAGCCTTCTTGTTTTCTCTTAGATGACTTTTGCTCAATTAAAGATGAATTTCCTATTGTTGGAAATGAGTCCTTTTGTTCCATTTGTTCTGCTCACATACACCATCCATAAGGTTTGCATACGTCGCCATAGAAACATTGGCCCCAGATGCTGTCCTTGTGGGAGATTCCTCCGAGAAGCATCTCAGCTGTCCCCAAGAGCAGCTGGAGTCTGCCCAGTGGGGCTGGTGAGCTCCCATGGCACCCCCCCAGCCTGCCAGCCACAGAAAGGGGCCCCACAGCTGCCTTCCCGCCTCGTCCCAAGACCAGCCGTCACCCTAGCAACAGGCAAACTGGGACACGCGGGACCCGGCACAGCGAGTATCTCATGGGGAAAGTAGCTCTTGGACGCCGTAAATTACTATGTCCTGATCTGATAATCTGAAACAGATTTGCCACGCAGCTAAGGGATGGTTAACGGCTCCACAGGCCCCTTAATGTGCACTGCGTTTCTAAAGCCACAAGCCCATTTCTAATCCTCTTAAAAGGCTGGGGCCTTTTTGCTTTGAACATTACATTTTAGAGAGATCCAGAATCCTTATGTTCATCAAAGTAAGTTTGGTGGAAAATAAGGACCCATGGCAGGCTTTCGCTTATCCCACAAACATCTTTTGAGCGACTCCTAATATCCTCACAGGCGAGGAAGGGAAGATTAAACACGGAAAGGGTGCCAGCCCAGCCCAGAAGAAACTTGAGGTTTAGGAGCATTGACTTGCTAGATTTGAGTCAGCTGATCTTTACTGAGAACATACTCCGTGCCAGGCACTGGTGTATGAACTTTGGTTAAAAGACGAAAGGGAAAAGCAGTCACTGCTGTTGACGTGCGAGGCTTGCCATGGGCCTCCAGGACCGAGTGACCCGTGAGTTGGGCATCGTAAAGATGCCAGTGGAGGAGTCCTGTTGTCTCTTTAGCTTTTCCCACCCCCCATCATGCCCCACATCATCTTTCCTTGCTATTTGTAACCAGAGTCCTTGAATTTCAGCTTTCCGATGGAAATCCCACTTCATTCCATTTCCTTAAGAGCAGACAATTGTCCTGGGAGTCAGTTGGGTTGGTAGGTATTGGCTGAGGGCTGAGAGAGGTTAGGTGCCTTTCCCCTAAGGAATTGATCTGATTTGTATGAGGGGGAGGGATGTGAGGCCCTTACAAGAGGAGGTTTCACGAAGCCGAAATGATTCAAGAATGTCACTCCACTGGCTATGCAGGAAAGGCCTTCACCAGCTGTCAGTCTCATGGGAATAATCATCGATTCTGTGCTGCTCCCCCCAGAGGGCTGTAGCCCCCCTCTGCTTGCTAAGTCCCTTCTGTAAAGCTTCATGCTTTAGCAATGCCTTCCTTCTCTTCAGCTACAGTCAAGATCACCATGGTCAATTTCACCCAACCTTGTTCTGTCCTCTAGAACAAAGCTGCACCATAGAACTTTCGGCGATGGCAGAAATGTTCTATGTCTGTGCTAACACACAACCACTAACCGCCTGTGCGTCCGAGACACTTGAAATGTGGCTAGTGTCACTGAGGAGGTCACTTCTTCACTTTGCTCAGTTTTAATTGTTTTAAATCTGAATAGCCAGTGGCTAGTGGCTGCCCTGTTGGGTGGCACAGCTCCGACACGTGCAAAATGCATCTCTAAGTATCTTCAGGAAGTGTCAGGGGTGGGGGAGAGACAGAAGAGCCGTTGTTAAGTTACTCCCCCAAATCTTTCAAGAGAAATTCCTCCAGGTCCTAAATATGTGCTATCTGATTTCTCACCCCACCCAGCCTGCCCGCCCTGGAGGCCAGGTGAGACCCCGGTATGGCTCCTTCCACATTACATGGCCACTGCTCGGCTGATTGATGCCTGAGACTTAAGGAGAAAGGAGGTGAAGATGGGTTGCAGTTTGCTAGAGATCCCTGACCTTTAGGGTCAGAAAGTCTAAGTTGCACATACTCTGTTTATTGCCGTAAATAGTCGTGTGGCTTCAGATGATACCCTTGACTTCTTGGACTACGTCTCTGGTTCTACATAATAAAGAGGTTGGCTGGGCAACCTCTGAAGTCCTCTCAGCTCTCGTGTTCTCTCTGAAAGTTCTATAACTAAAAAGAATGAAAAAAAATTAGAACTTGTCTTTTAAAAGTACTTATTAACTCTTCTGAGCTAGTGACCACGGGGACTACAACAAAGACAGGGGAGCGCTACACCCTTTCCGCGGCCCTCGCCCTGTGCCGGTCTTTCATTGGCTGTTTCCAGGTCCCATCCCTTTGCAATAAAGCGGTGATGTAGTAAGTAAAAAAGAAAGTACTTATTAGTTAGTGCTTGGAGCAAAAATATTGGACTACTTATTTATGAGAATCATCCTGCCCTTGTGAAGAAACTTGTAGCACGGAGACAGAAATACAGAGGGAAATGGGGGCAGAACAAACCCCAGACCCGCATTTCTGAGCCCTACAGGTTCAATGTTATCCACTTTTAAAATCAGCTTTGTTTATGGGGCGCCTGGGTGACTCAGTCGTTAAGCATCTGCCTTTGGCTCAGGTCATGTTCCCTGAGCCCCCAGAGTGAGCCCCACATTGAGCCCCACGTCGGGCTCCCTGCTCAGCGGGAAGCCTGTTTCTCCCTCTCCCAATCCCCCTGCTTGTGTTCCCTCTCTCGCTGTCTCTCACTCTGTCAAATAAATACATAAAATCTTAAAATAAATAAAATCAGCTTTGTTAAGACTAAGTAACATGAGTCCCTAGCTCCCACCCGCGCACCAACATTTTTTACGATTATGAATCACTTTCCTACAATGTGTCATTCAATTTCTAAACCACCCATCAGGTCAGCAAATGGGAATTGCTTTAATAAGACACATTCCCTCCAAAGAGCACCTGAGATACCCATTGGAGAAGTTGAAAAAATACAAGCAGACTTCCTCCTTCAGCCTTTTGGGCCATTTTCATAGGAAATCTGATGACTAGGTAGGGGCAGCCAAAAGTCGAGAAAATCCCAAACTCATATGGCTCTAGTTTTATGAACAGCTATAGCCGGCATTTCTCGAACATTTACTGTGTTCTGGATTCTGTCCTAAGTGCTTCTCCAAAGCCTTGGACCCCCCATCACATTGAGTAAGAGCGACACATAATAACAGTAATAGACTTGGGTGTGTTTCAAGGGCTTTCCACAGTCTGTGAGATTGGTATGCTTACCGGCCTGATTTCATGGATAAGAAAACTGGGAGTCAGAGACGTTACATCGGTTTCCCCAGGGCACACAGCCAGAAGTTCTCCAAACCAAGCCTTCCCAGCCCCTACCCTTGTCTATGTGGACTGCGCCCATAGACCCAGCCCCACAGACTTGCTCCAAAGTTCAAGCAACCTTTCCTCCGCCCCTCCTCAAGCATCAAGCCAACCGAGACAGGATCTACCTCCCGTTGAGGAGGTATAATTTCTGTTTCCCCAAATAAGAGATTAAAGTTTATGGCCTTGGCAGTTCTAGAGGGAATGGCCCATAATCATGAATAATAGAGGCTTTGTCTCTACAACTCCAAATATCCAGCGGCAAAGTGAACAATTCCAACTTCACACTGTTTCCAAATCTCCAGATGGCTGGCAGCGGGAGCAGAGCTGGGCAGAGCCCAGGCTTCTTTCTGGTCATAAAGGCGTAGATTTGAATATTGACTCTGTCTGTCTTACTAGCTATGTGACCCCAAGCTGTTTATTAAACATCCTCGGACCTCAGTTACCACTGCTGTGTAACTAGAATAACAGCTGCATCGTGAGATTATTGTGCGAATTTCATGAAACTATATGTAAAGTGCCAGGCAGTCTCCCCTCTTCCCCACCTCCTTGTTGCCATGAGGCTCTGCGGCTTTGCTTCCATTAAGCAATCTGACTTCTAAATGGGCAGCAGTAGGCCTGGGATGGGACAGAGGAAGAATTGCATCAGGCGGGGTGGGAGGAGCCAAGGTCACAGCTGTGACCCAGGGACACCATCAAGGTCATGCTCTTCCATGGAAGACCTCCTGCGCTCAAATCTGAGCAATGTTACTGAGAACCCTTGCAGTAGGAGTGAATCGCTTTCCTTACGTAGTTAAGCCTCCTATGTCTAGAGTTATATGGAAGTTACCCAGTGTTAACTGATGAAAATCAATACAGCCTTACACGTCTAGAATGTTTCATTTTTCTAAGGCCATGTAGTCAGAACCCTGATAAGGCCCACAAAGTGTCCACTGGGAGAAGTCAGGGCACTTGGTTGAATACATAAATCAGAATGATTTATGTCGTCAAGTCTGCGGGAACGCTAACGTGCCCAAAAAAGGCAAACATTGCCCTCGTGTAGGATGAGGAAGGAGAATTAGAACTTAGGAGTCAGACACCAGAGGGCTTGAATCCCAATTCTTTTATTACTTGCCGAATAACTGGGGCAACTTACTGAATTTTCAGAGTGTAAGGGTCTCTTCACCTGCAGCAGGGGTACAATACTAGGCCTGGCATCCCCGAGTTGTGACCACGGATCCTCAAACTCATCTGTGCATCAGAACCCCCTTGCAGGCATGTGAAAGCACAGAGATGAAACCCATGCCTAGTCTTCTCCAGCTCAGTACCTCTGGGGTCATGCTGAAAATGTGCATTTCTAACAGGTTTGTAGGTGATGCTTCTGCTGCTGGTTCACTTCAAAGGGTTAACCCTCGGTCAGATGGAAAATGCTGTCAGACTATCCAAACCTGTCATCATGATCTTGACGGTGGTGATGACAATGATGATGATTTGAGTCGTCAGAGCGTCTTCTCACGTGCTTTTTCTTTTTTGTTTTTTATCCTTAGGTGTGGGCAGAAGAAGAAGCTCGTGATCAACAATGGCAACGGAGCGGTCGGGGACAGGAAGCCAAGCGGAATCAACGGCGAGGCCAGCAAGTCTCAGGAGATGGTGCACTTGGTGAACAAGGAGCCCTCAGACACCCCCGATCAGTATATGACAGCCGACGAGACACGGAACCTGCAGAATGTGGACATGAAGATTGGGGTGTAACACCCACCCTGAGCTGACCTTGGAGAGAAATGGCACTTGGAGACATGACCAGGATAAGAAGCTGGGACACTTCACAGATGCAATGTGCTACTGATTCTTTCATTGGGATCTTTTTTTAGTATAAAATTTTCTACTCCTTTTTATTTTTTTGCGTTTTGTTTTTTAAAGTCAGGTCCAGTTTATAAAAACAGCATTGCTTTCTGAAACGAGGACCCACAACTGCAAGTATTCCACCGTCCCAGTTCTCGCCCAGAAGCCTCCACCCCCTAGGGCGGGCTCTGGATGGCTTCTAACAAAAGCCACAAATACGGCTTCCTGATCCACGCCCCCTCCCAGGAAACAGACACCCACTGTGGATATCCCCCAGGGCTGAGATGGATTGGTCCCTGGGAGGATATTTGAATGGGTCCCCATCTCTGCCCCTCTCCCTGCAGCCCAATCCCTGGGCATTTCTTTCCAGTGGGCTAGGGCTGGGAATGTACTGGTTACATAGCCCCTTCTACAGACCCCCTGGAAATTTATCATGTGCTTCTGGGAAATACCCAAAAGGTGAAGCTATTTATCTATAAGAAGCTATTTATCATTGTTTTTGAAATATTAAACCCTGGAGGTCCTTTGATCAGTATGATTTTCTTTTTTTTTTTTTTGGTTACTTTGTCAGAGGCATAAAGGGTTTAAGATGATTCAAAATAAACGTCTATACTTCTTCCACATTGTCCCTTGGTGCTGTGATCCTTCAGTTTTTGCACCAGCAAGGTCTGGTTCCCAAAAACTCATCAGGAAGATGTGAGAAGGCCCTCCTTGAAAGTCTTCATCTCAGAGCCACTAACCCCCATTCAGGCTCACTCAACCAAATCCCAAAGACAATCAAGGAAGACAGCGCTATTTTACCTCTGAGGCTCTAAAGACTTTGTCCTGTCCTAGCACCAGAACTGCAAGGGGGAGGAGCCTCAGCGGTTTTTATGTAGGAATGGCCACCAGTTCTCTGCCCTGAAATGCTGTGAAAGTCACATTACATCGCATGACCTACCATTTGTGGCATCCCATTCCATAGACGTTGACCCTGTGAAGTCATGTCCAAAAACATCATGGGAGTACCTTTTGACCTCTTGTAATAAACCAAGAAGCCAATGGAAATGAAAGAGAGCATAGACAGTAGCCAACTGACAGCCAGAGGTTGGGGGAGAAGGAGGCAGTTGTATAGACCTGTTTGAGTATTTTTATGGCTGTATTTGTTTATACCTGAGCAAGCCAGCTGTCCCCGAGGCAGTTGCTACTCAGGGTAAGTTAAGTGCCTGGGAAGTTCCTCAGAAGGTTCCAGGGCCATCCACCATTGGAATCTTAGCAGCAGGTAGGCAGGTTCATGGCCAAATAAGAGAATAATGGCTTTATGCCTTGCTCGGCAAGTCCTCAGTCTTTATTCATTAGTTCAAAGTCCCATTGGTCCTGGAACTTCCAAAGATGATTTGTAATAGAAGAAATTGAGTCTCTAAAGTAAGAACTCTTATAAAAGGAGACCTCCTTCCTTATGCTCCCACAAAAAGTCATCTATTGCCTAAACTGATAGTTTTAACTGGTGATGTTGCTAAGACCGAAGAGAAAGAGAGGAAAAAGAAGGAGGAGGAGGAGGAAAAAAAAGAAGCAGTAGGAGGAGGGTAAGGGGAGATGGAGAAGAAAACAGGTCCCATATTAGTTAGGGCTGGTCTTATACATGGGGCAATCATGAAGGATTTATTTTTAAAAGAGAAGCCCGCTTTCTGCACTCATCTCTAATTTCTGTTCTCACCTATCCACCCTCATGACCTCCTCCCAATCATGATCTTTGAAAACTTTCTTCTGTGAGCTTCACGGGTGTTCCGTATCCAGCTGTCTAGTTTCCTTTTTATTTTCAAACAGAAAGAAAAGGAAAGGACATCTAGCCACTCTCTTTCACAGTCACTATGTCCAAGCGCTCCCTGCTTTCCAAGAGCCTTCCTGGTCTGCCACAGATACCCTCACTCCAACCATTTAGCCACTCCAGGATCTGGTTCAGGAGGGCCATGCCAGGTTCAATCTGTCCCCAGACTCTCTTCAGGGTCATGGATAGTCTCACAAGTCTCACCGCTAGGGATGGTTTTCTTTTTCTAGAGAGTGCCAATAAATAGGTTGAGATAGGTGATTGTTTTCTATCCTATTTTACAATTCCATACACCCTTTCCTTTTATTGCTGTTATAGTCCCTCACTTGGATATACTTCTGTGTTCTTAGACAGGAATGGGAGAGGTCCAGAGTGTCCAGCCCTCCGACATTGCCCTGAGTTCATGGAATAGGATGTATTCTCTCTCACTTGAAATAATGATGTAATTCCATTAAGCTGAGAGTTTAAGATGCAGTTTTTCCTACAATTGTAAATCTTTTGTGTCTCCTGAGCTCTGCCTTTAAATTAGCACTGTGTGAAAATAAAATGAGGCAAGAGACTCTTTCCTATCCATATTTTGTAGATTCTAGCCTGGCAGAATGGAATTCTCCAGCAGAACCTCTCAAAATTTTATGTTGAGACCATGATGCCAAGAACTGATTCCATAGCCAATGTTCATTCAATACAGGTACAGCAGAGGAATGGGAGCAAGGAACTTTGACTTCTCTAGAAATGTTAAGTGTACTTAAGAATAAGAATAACGTGGTCCATTTACCTTTATGTAATAGGTATGCCTTTCTATAAATCACTTCTGTTGAGGTTTCAAAGAATGGCTCATTGTTCATGCATGTACAGGGACCATTGTTGCTTTGATTTGTCACAGCACACCCTTCCCCTGATTTTTGTGTACTTATTGATGGATCAGTAGTAATGAGGAAAGCATGATGTGTATATTGTCCAGTTGGAAGCACTTATTGGAAAATACCAAAAGGCTATTATTAAAAGGCTAAAGGAAACAGACTCAGGAGTCTCTGATTTAAAGAGAATGGAAGTCTCAGAGGGGCAGAGCTGTGATGATCTGGCTGTCTGGGTTATTTAGAATCACAAGGTTAAAAGTTAGTGAAGTGTTTGAAAGCTTATTCTCATTTTTTCTTTAAAAAAGTCACATGGACTTCTACCACTTGAAGGTCAGTCTTCTTTGGGAGAACGTTTAATTTTCTATAGTAAATGTGTGGTCCACATAGATCAAACTAGATACAATATCTTGAAGTATTAGTCCTTTAAAAACCAAGTACTACCCCTGGACTTCCAGGCAAAGAGAGAAGAATGAACATACTTGCCTCCATTTTCTCATGCAAGCCGCTAAAAAGACAATAAAGAGATATCCCAAAAAGACGTAAACCAAGGGGATCAAAGAGGATGGAAGAAGAGACAATAGGAACGAAAATTTGAAGCTGGAGAGTGACATTTCATTGGTAATTGGACAAATCTGCAGAAGTTGAATCCTAAACCAGCAGTGGGAAAGTTGAGACAGGTCAATTGCATGTGTGAAGCAGAACCCCCCCACCGAAGGCTCAGAAATTGGCAGCATTAGCTACTTCTGGGATGCGCTGGAAAAGATGGGGCTAAAACTAGGAGGATGGCTTTGAAGTTTATTTAAGATGCAGTTAGAACCCCAGATCTTCCTCTTCACTCCAAGTAGCTGAGAGACTGTTCTTTCCAAATCCCAACCAACGACCAGAAATCCATCCTCTGAAGATGGCAAAAGAGAGTCTCTGAGGGGCAACAAGGCATATCCCATTGACATTAGAAATACCATACTGAGAAGAGAAAACATACATAAGGAATGTTGAGACCCCCTTGCCTTCTCTCCCCAGCTCGGTTTCCAGAATGCCAGCAGCCAAGCCTGTATCCGTCAGGCAGAAGTTCAGCCTTTCTGGGGAATCTGATAGGCCTGAGAGAAAATTCTGAAGCTACCAACATGAGAGTTTCACCAAGGAAATGGCCCAGCAAAGGAAGATCTCATGAAGATCACATCTCAAGCCCCACCAGGCACACAGGGCTCTTAGCTTCCATTGGCTCCCTCTTATACATCAGAAGCGGAGATGATTCACAGAGAAGAAAACTTGAAAAAACATCATTAATAACCTTCTTAAGATAAGAGGAGATCATATATCAATGAAACAAGAACACAATGCTAGCATAAAAGGAACATTGGGGAACGCCTGGAAAAAGGAGCTCTTTAAAATTTAAACTCTGGGGGTGCCAGGATGGTTCAGTCAGTTAAGCGTCTGCCTTCAGGATCCTGGGATTGAGCCCCTGCATCAGGTCCCCGGCTCAGTAGGGAGTCTGTTTCTCCCTCTCCCTCCCTCTTTCCTGCTCATGCTCTCTCTCTTTCATATAAATACAATATTTTAAAAATAAAATAAAATTTAAACTCGAAAGCACAAATTAAAAAATAAACTCAATAGAAGACTTGGAAAATAATATTGAAGAAAAGCCCCAGAAAAGAGAAAAAACTAAGCAAAGAAGATGAGGAGAAAAGATAAAAGTAGGGAACCATTCTAGGAAATCTAACTTGTGAATGATAGGAGTTGCAGGAAGAGCAAACGAAGAGGAAGGATTCATTCAAGAGTAAATCAAGAAGGTTTCCCAGAATTGAAGAACACAAATATCTAGGCTAAAAGGACCAAGTGAATGCTTGGCACAGCAGGTGAAAACAAACTCACATTAAACCACGTCTTCTTAAAAATTCATCACAATCGAGGCAACGAGATCATTCAATACGCCTCTGGAGAGGGAAGATTGATAATAGAGAGGATTAAGAATCAGAATAGAATCAGACTTCTTAAGAGCCACATAGAAGACCATGAAATAGTGCCCTCAAATTTCTGAAATAGTTCCCAGCTAAAACTTGAATCTGGCCAAACCACAAATTAACAACAAGGGTAACATGAAGGCATTTCAAATATGCATTGTCTCCAAACCTCTTCACCCATTTTCAGGCAACTCCCACAGGATGTACTCCATCAAAACAAGAGAGTTAACCGAGAAAGAGGAAGGCATGGGACCCAGAGAGCAACACAAAGGGAATTCCTACAATGATGACAAGGGGAAAGCCTGAGATGGCAGCTGCCCAGCGCTGGGGACCAATCCGTCCAAACGGAAGTACTGACAATAAATGAATGAACCTCTAATTAAGAAGAAAGTTACATTTTTGGTTCTAGCAGTTAGCCATCGGTGCATTAAAAACCACTCCAGAAATGCAGTAACTTAAAACAACAAACATTTATTGTTTCTCAGGAGTCTGCCCATCGGGTGCTGCTGCCGATCCAGGCAGAGCTCAGCTGCGTGTGACAACACTCACACATGTGTCTATGGTTAACAACTGGTCAGCTAGAACCTATGATGGCTTCATCTGACATGACTGGGAAGATGGGGGGTTGTCTCCTCCCTGTGTCCCTCACGCACCCCCAGCTGCCTGAGCAAACCTCGACAGGGATCCGAGTGACAGTAGACGCCCACAGGCTTCTTGAAGCCCAAATGGGGGAACTTGCTCCCCATCGTTCCACCACGCACTACTGACCAGACAGATCTCAAGGGCAGCCTAGATTTAAAGAGTGGGAAAGAGGTTTTTCCCCCAGAATGGGAGAAGCTACAGAGTCATGTTGCAAAAAGTGTGTTTACAAGGAGGCCAACGATCGGGGTCATTAGTGTCATCGATCTATGAGTGATATGTTGGAAAGACGCTTTGGTGCTGGAGGGCACCTCTCATGTTTATGCTTAAGTACACACACCATCTCAGCCATGTTGGCAAGAGCATTAATTTAGAAAACTGTAAACAACTTCATAAGTGCCTTGTTAATTGGAAAAGGAAGGAGCAGGGTGCTGTGTGAATCCATGTTCCAGATTTTACCGCTACAGTAGACAGAGCATGAGCTTCGGACTCAGGCAAAGCTGGGTTTTAAGACTGACTCTATCATCAAACTGAGCAATCCTGTCCACACATCTTAAATACTTGGAGTCTTAGGCTTCTTAAGAAGGACCATGAAAATTCCCTGGGGCCACTCTGAGGATTAAATGAGTTCATAGTACCTGACAGAGCCTGGCCTACACCAGGTCCTCGAAAATACTGATTCCTGGGTGAGTATCAATTAATCCCCCATATGCACACAGTAGTTAATTAACTTCCCTCTTCACCATCCCCTCTGGTTTCCAGAACTCTAGTCAGCTTTTCAGCTCTTAACTTGGGGTGCCTGGAACCAGGATATTTTGGACTCCAAGGCTCTTTGATTTTCCCAGCAAGGTGTTTTGCTTCCAAACAAAGAGCAAGGAGTCCAGGAGGCCGTGTAGCTGGCATCCCTGGCTGAAATCTTGGCCTGTCAAACTGTAGCTATGTATTAAGTAAATTGTGGCTCCACCCACGGCTTGGATCAAGATTTCCAGGAAGCTGCCTCAGCATGCCCCTCTCCCGCGCGAGCCCCTTCCTCTCCCAGCACCACCCCTTTATCTTGTCTGGGTGTCACCGACACAGACCTCACGCTACCGCCCTAATTAATCAGGCCATGAGCCTGTCTTTTGCACAAGAGAGCAAGCTTGAGGGCAGGATCCAGCTCAAGATCTCCAGTGCTCAGCAGAAGGCCAAGATCAATAACAGCAACACCCTCTACGGAGCGCTTACTGATTCCTGGATGTGCACACCTGGGAGTCGTTCCTAGAACCCATGAAGGAGAATTCGCGTCCTGTTTTTAACAGGTGAGGCACCTGGAGGTGCAGAAAAGTTAATTATCATCCCTAAGACACACACATACAAAGTGGTGGAACCTAGAATGGCGCTCAGCTCTCTCCGGAGCCTCTGACCTCACATGTTTGTTGCCTGTAGTCAGAAGTGTGGTAAATTGAACTTGTCCAAGTTAAGAGGTAATCCCCGAAGGCTGTAGACCAGGAGAGCGTGCCCTCATTCTCTGGGTCTGGTGGGACGGACAGAGGCTTCCAGAAACCACAGGAAGGGCTTACAAATGAGTAGGTGAAGGTACACTCATCATTTTGGCCATATTGGTGATAGAATTAATTTAGGAAATTGTAAACAACCTCATAGATGTTGTGTTTATTGGAAGGGAAAGAAGCAGGCCCTATGTCGATATGATTCTTGCCATGCTGCCTGCACAAAAGGTCAGGGGAGCAGGAAGTCTGACTGAGCTGTCCTTCTTTCTCAATAACTAGCACCCCAGCCTCCAGCCCCATTCCTTGCCTGTGTTGACAACTGGGCTTCAACACCGGTAGTGTGCCCGTCAGGGCTCCCCATAACCCGCCCCCTCAACCTACCCCCCCCCCCAGGCTTCCAGTCTGTTTGCCTCATCATGTGATGACTACTGTTTTCCAGAAGTCTGGTCCAAACCACTTCCTCTTTCCTCACTCCCTACAGAAGAACAGCAAGAACCTCAGGAAAGGCAGCTAAATTTTAGACTTTAAGCTAAAGAAAATGACTGTCTTTAAAAGAAAATTCTGAGTACCAATCTAACCCTACCCCTTCCTCCCTATGTGACGTCACGTAAGCTTTTGAAAGGCTCTGGGCCTCGGTTTCCTCAGCTGTAAAATGGGGACTGTCATTACTACCAGAAAGACAGATAAGCAATTAAATGAGATAATCTATGTAAAAATGTCTGGGATATAGCAGGTGTGCACAGGTTTATTTTTCCCTTTTTCCTGCCATCTTCAACATTTTTCTCATGGGAACACATAGTAGGGACCTAGATAGAATATGAACCATGGTGTGGGGGAAGTTAGGGGTATTCTAAGAATTTCTGAGCCCCCCCACCCTTGCAAGAATTGGGGTCCTAAAACCCCTCCCACTCTGATGTTCCCAAATACCCCTTAGAAAGGAAAAGACATTCTCCCTCTTGTTTTCTGAGGAAGGGTGGGGCACGTATGCTTATTTTTGCCAACATCTTAGTACACGAAGACCCCGCCGAAGCAGGGCTTCAGGTGGCTTTTGGATGAGGAGAAAGAAGAGATGGGGTTCGAATTCTAGAGGCTTCACTCAGGAGAGCCCGCCCCATACCTTGGGAACACTTCTATGGAGAAGTGGAGAGACAGGTTTTCTGCAGTAAAGACTTAGGGCACTTCGAACTTCAAGCAAGGTTACTAGAGTTCAAAAAGAACTGTGCTGTTTATTTGCTCCTCCAAGGGTTCTTTACATCTCATTAAGAAATGAAGAAAGAAATGTCAGGAAAAGCTGTCGGAAGGATAAAAATAGAATTAAGAGGAATACTAAGAAGAGCAAGACTTGAACAAAGGTAGTGAAAGCCAGTTAGTACTTATTTAATAAGGCCTTTCTGTACACGACAAAGAATCCCCAATGGGTCCCAATAAGGACAAGGTCTCTCCTCTAATTCCCAGTGAGGCTGGCTGGCTGCATTTCCAGGGCAGGTTGGATTTGGCCACACTTGGCCTCTCTGCTCTTCGGTCCCCGGAAGCCAGTCTCCCTGGGTGCCGGGACTCAGCACCTGCATCGCCGCGGGGTCTAGCCTGGGGGGCAGGGCTATCCGCAACGCTGGGCTCTGTCTCAGGGCAGCACCAGGCGGGGACCTCCCTAAACAGGACACCTCTCAACTCCCTGACCCTCTCTTGTAGATCACTTTCTCCTTTGGCAAAATTTCGAGCTTTGTGTAAAACCCGATCAAGAAAAGTCCTACACGTGTTCATCTGGCAAGCCAAGGATGGGATCAATGGGAATGTTTCCACCTAAGTTCGCCTCCTTTGAGAAATCGCCTTTCGCGTTACTTAACCAGCTTGTTGGCCTTGTCAGGCCTGTTGATAATGCGCCCCCTTGTGGACATTACAGAGCATTTCTCCGAATCATGGGGAAATTGAGTCCTGCCACCTGACTTCCCTCCTTGCCTCCTCCAAGTAAAACCAGGAAGAAGAGGGTGAATCAGGTGGAGGGCCTTGCACTGAAGTGTGAGGTAGAGCGGGGGTGGCACTGGGCTGCCTCTACCGTGGGACAGCGGGTCAGGCACAACTGGGGTTCGCATTTTCTTTTTTCCTTTTTTATTTAAAGATAGATAGATAGATTGATTTGTTTATTTATTTATTTGCTTGTTTGTTTGTTTGTTTATAACAGAGAGAAACACAGCTAGAGAAGGAACACAAGCAGGGGGAGTGAGAGAGGGAGAAGCAGGCTTCCTGCCCAGCAGGGAGCCCGATGGGGGGCTTGATCTTAGGACCCTAGGATCATGACCTGAGCCGAAGGCAGATGATTAAGGACTGAGCTACCCAGGCGCCACCCCCCCATTTTTAAAAAAGATTTTATTTATTTATTTGACAGAGAGAGACACAGCAAGAGAGAGAGAACAGAAGCAGCGGGAAAGGGAGAAGGTGAAGCATACTTCCCGCCAAAAAGAGAGCCTGATGTGGGGTTTGATCCCAGGACACTGGGATCATGACCTGAGCTGAAGGCAGCTGCCCAACGACTTAGCCACCCAGACGCCCCCACATTTTCTTTTTTTAACCAATACCCTGTGTTTTGCAAAGGATTTAAAGATTATAAAGAGAGGGAAATTTTTAGTAGCGGCCATTTAATCCCAATACCAAGTCCGTCCTTTGTGCTGAGCACTGTGCTGTGTGGGCTCCCCAGCCGCGTCTGAGAGGTACAGGTGCCGCAGAGTACCTCCCAGGACAGGGAGAGGGGCGCGGAGGAGGGTGGCTGCCGCCCCAGCGGGCGGACATTGACCAGGCCCGTGTTACCTTCCCCACGCTATTTAGAACCTGCTGAGCACAGTAACCCAATTAAGTGGTTTAACCTCTCTGTGGTTAAATAGATGATAGAACATAGCCCATAGAGTTATCAAAACTAAACGAATCAACGTCTTAGGCTTTAGAGCAGAGCCTGGCCCAGAGCGCTATGTAAGCACGTGCTGCGGTAGGAAAACTAAAATAAGACTCAGGGGATCCACATGGAATAATGTACTTTATTATCTTTATTTTACAGGCGGGGAAACTAAGGCACTGGGAGTATTGTCCCTCAGTAAGTGGCGGAGACAGGATGTCAACATGGACAGCACGGAGCCAGGGAGGCTCGCTGAGTCCCCCCGAGATACTGCTTCTGCTCCAACACACCGACCCTTTTCACAGGAATGATTTTTGTGACAGCTCCTGAAGAGGTTGGCATCCGCATTGATGGGCTAGTAAATGAGTTTCGAAATCACCTGGGACTTTAAAACAGTTTATGCCCATTAGCTGGTTCTAACGCAGCACATTTTAAGGGAAAAGTTTGGGGAAAAGTTCAATTCTATACCAAATTTTGGCTCTAGTTGATTTGGAATTATTCCTTTGGCTAAATGGATTCGCTAAAAAAATCAAGGGCTACTCAGAGAAGAGATTGGATTATTTGGAGTCTTTTATTAAAAATACAAAATTAGAGGCACCTGGGTGGCTCAGTTGAGCACCAGCTCTCGACTTCGGCTCAGGTCATGATCTCAGAGTCCTGGGATTGAGCCCTGAGTCAGGCTCCAAGCTCAACTGGGAGTCTGCTTGAAGGTTCTCTCTCTTCCTCTCCCCCTGCTTCCCCCTGCTCAAGCTTGTTCTCTCTCTTCCTCTCTCCTCTGAGATGAATAAATACAGCTTTTTTAAAAACACAAAATGAGGGACACCTGGGCGGCTCAGTTGTTTAAGCAACTGCCTTCAGCTCAGGTCATGATCCCGGAGATCCGGGATCGAGCCCCACATCGGGCTGCCTGCTCGGCGGGAGGCCTGCTTCTCCCTCTCTCACTCCCCCTGCTTGTGTTCCCTCTCTGGCTGTGTTTCTCTCTGTCAAATAAATAAAATCTTTTAAAAAACACACACACATAAAATGAGGGACATTTGAGTGGCTCAGTTGGTTAAGTGTCCGCCTTTGGCTCAGGTCATGATATCAGGGTCATGAGATCAAGTCCCCCATTGGGCTGCCTGCTCAGCAGAGAGCCTGCTTCTCCCTCTGCTTGCTGCTCCCCCAACTTGTGCTCTCTCTCTCTCTCTCTGGCAAATAAATAAATGAAATCTTTTTAAAAAAATACAAAATGAATGATCTACTCCATTTCTAGAAAGAGGTAAATAGACAACCAAACAAACATCTGTTTTCTGCAAGACTCTTTATTCCCTAAAGTTTTAAGCTGGAAATGTTTTCTCTTCCAAAAACTATCCTCTAAGTTTGGTAACTCACTACATACACAACGGTGTTGAATTTCAAATCATATCAGTCTGATTGGACAAACTGATTTCCTCCTGCTTCCAGAATTTAGGGAAACATGATTTGAATAAGATGGTCTTTGTTGTCCAGTGAGAGTAAGGTGTCTGGAAAATTATCTTAGCAGTAAGGCAGGAGCAAATGCTCTTCAGGCATGTTAAGTCCAGGATATTCATTCTGCTAGGAGAACCATCAAGATGAGAGGAGAAAACGGTATCTGTCATTTAGGTCAGGACAGGGGTTTCTGAAGGAAATCAAGCCCAGAAGTGATGAGATATGTTTGATTTTAGGTAATCCAAGAGAAACCCAGCCATCATCCAGGGTATCAGTTTCTCACCAACTTCTTTTCCCATTCCTCCAGTTTTCAGAGGAATCCAGAGGACAGGGAGACAGAGCCCATAATTCTCTGGGGCTCAATTAAACCTTGGAGGAGGAGAAAATCAATTGACATCCACCAGGGAAGGTTGGGAATGCTGGGGAAGGTAAGAAGAGCTGAAAGGGGCAGAGATTTGATTATTTCTGTGGGCAGAGCTGGCAGGTACCAAGAGAAAGGATTGTGGGCATATCAGAAATAGGTGGGGTTCATGGAGGAGAGATAAGGAACAGGAATGAAAGGAAGATCGAGAAAATCTCTTCAGAGGACAGCTGGAGACCCATTCCGTGGGGGCAGAAATAAAGATAATGTATCAGTTTGGGTCATTTTTTCCTCATCATTTAGCTTTCAGTAACACAGCTGTTTAGAAAAAAACCCTCACCTCTAATTTGAAATTGGTGCAGAAAAGAATAATTTCTAAACTTTCCACTCCTCCACCTTAGAAAAACAATAGTCTTACATTGTATCAGCCGAGAGGACTTTGATCCGTGCTGTCTTTTCCTCCAACCCGCCTTCAGAAGCCTTCTGGTGACCAAGTTCCCTTTTCTCAGGACAGGCAAACATATATCGTTTCCATTGGCATCATCAGATAGTCACTGGATCATCAGGAGGGTTTAATTTTGCTTCCAAATGGGGCTACCTCAAAGAGGAAGCATCTAAGCCGAAACCCCAGAGTCGGAGATACATTTCCCTAATATATGAGGTGATGGTTTGCAGGACAAATGACTGCAGATTCTCTGTGCCCCAAATAACAAAGCCGATTGCTTGCTCCTGCTACAGGGCCACACGGGTCCCAACAGGCTCCGTCGTCACTCTCAGAGACCCCGAGTGGTCAGCCTGCAGTCACCATCTCAAATATTTTCATTACTTTGAGATTCTAGAAATGTTAACATTTGTAGAGCTGGGAGAAGCAACTACTTCTCAACCCCAAACTGTAGAAGATAAAATAGACGTGTTATGCATGAACCCAGTCTCAGAAGCAAAATTGGTTTGTGGACATGGTCATCCTATCTCTTTCTAAAAACCTGCAGGCACTAGTGGGACATCCAGCATAGTCTTTCATTCTAAAAAATGGCTCAGGGAAAAAGAAATCTAAGGACAGGCTCTCTGCCTCAAGCCTGATTGGCTTCAGTTCCCCCACAATTATGAGAACAGGATGTGTTTCTAGAAAGGCTGAGGGTGTGGCTATTGGCATATGAGGCTGAGTAGAACCCAACTTAGAAGGCCGGTGAAGATTTTAAGAGTCAAGATGCCCAAGAAACTGTGGATCTCAACTAGAAAACTCTGTACCTGATGGAAAATTAAAAGGAGCCCTGAACCCTAACTTTCTATGAGCAGAAAGCAGAGGCTGTTGCTGTAAGAGAGATCATTTCTATATGCTCTCTTTACATGCAGCAACAGAGTGTAATGGAGAAAGAGGGGCTTCTGAACAGGTGGAATGAAAGGTCATGAGTGGGGGGATGAGCTGGGGAAGCTCTCCCCGGGACCCAGGCTAGGACCTAATCAAGAAATGTCCTTTATTCGAAGTGAAGGGGGCCCTCTAACGTCTGCCCACCAGGATTTCTGAAATGCTATGATTCAGTGACTCAAGTCTTCCATTTTTCCCCTTTCCAGATGAGACTATGTATGGTGATCAAACTGTCCCTATTCTGCCACTGGAGGGTTTGTATGTAAGGGGTGGAGGGGAGGGGAGAGCAAGGGCTGCAGAGAAATTGCATTTTGTTTTCATCGATTTCTGGGCCAATGGGAGCCACATCTAAACTAAATATAGTAATTTCCACATGGAACTTGGAGATCCTGGGCGTTGAGCTAGATGCCATGAATGAATGAGACTTTGTGTAGGCCCCCAGTACATTTTGCACCAAATATTGGGTGACCAGAGAAGTGGACCATGGTGATTTATTGATGCACATGTTTCTGGATCTCCTCCATCCTGAGAATGGAGGGAAGTGGGATTGCATTTCATCCTCCCTGGAAGCTGCATGGAACCATGTCGCTAGTTCTGGCCAATGAGTCGTGAGTTGAGCTGACATTTAACTGTGTGAGAACCTCCCTAGAGCTCTTTCCCTCTGGCATGGAAACAAACCTGATTAAGGTCATAGCTGGCTTATCAATCTAGGGTTCCTGGGGAAGTACAAGGAGGAGAATGACCTCCACAGACCCATGGTAGAACTATGCTGTGAGCCAATAACAAGCTCATCTTGCTGATACCACTGCACTACAACTCATCCTGACCAATACAATCAAGAATGGCAGACAGAAGACAAACAGGAATCCCTCCCTCTTCCCAGTTTCTTGATAATCAATGTGATTCTTTCTTAGCAAGCACAGATAGTGCCCAAGAGTCTTCTTCACTCTCCATTGATCAGGGTTGACACTCAAGATGACACTCATTGTCTTGCAGACTAGGCACACACTTGAAAGAAGAGAATAATCTGTTCTGACCAGTTGGGCTAGCTCTTACAGAGGTATCCCGGGGCTCTGGGCATCGTTGGAGTTCTCCTTACCAAATGTGGGTTTCACAACTCCAGAGGGAAACTAAGCAGGTGATGCAGGATTATATGGGATGACAAGCATGACTGATTTCATTTGAATGCATGATTGCACTTCAGTATTAGACATTCAGGGGTGCCTGGGTGGCTCAGTTGTTAAGCATCTGCCTTCAGCTCAGGTCATGGTCCAGGAGTCCCAGGTTCAAGTCCTGCATCGGGCTCCCTGCTCGGCGGGAAGCCTGCTTCTCCCTCTCTCCCTCTGCTTGTGTTCCCTCTATCTAGCTGTGTTTCTCACTGTCAAATAAATGAGTAAAATCTTTAAAAAAATTAGACAACTGGGAGTATTATGCGAAGCACAGAGGTTCAAACACGATAAAACATTCATAACATAGCAATAGACTCTATTATGTTATTTGGGAAAACAGAGCCAGTATATGGAAGACATTGAAACTAGAAATACCCCCAGGATAGTTTTTATTTGGGTGTATGTTTCTGAACATCAACGACATTATCTGTAAAATGGGTGGGGGGGGATGTTGATAACATTTACCTTAGAATTGTTGTGAGAACCATATGAGTTAAGGTACGCAAGAGCTTGCCACATGGTAGACGTGCGTGGAATGAAAGCTTTAGATGATGCTGTTGGTTCTCTGCTCAGATCCCCTTAGCAGACTGGTGTGTCCATCCCCTAACTGCTGTGTTGACAACTAACAACTCACAGCTGACCCCTTCTTTAGAAAATGCTTCTCAGCAGATGGGAGCTCACAGCTGCCCCCTAGATGGGAGCTACCTCATTCTGGAGACTATTCTCCCCTCCCACAAGTAGCCCACAGCAAATGACTGATGGATCTGGGTGCTCAAAGACCCCTTAAAGGACAACTCAGACTTTCCCTGAGACTATCTTCTTGCTCAGCTCTTTTTCTTCCCGATCTTGTTTCCTTCAACTCTTTATGTGGTTTTATGAAAAGTACTCCCTCAAAAACATCATGTGAATTTGAATCTTGTCTCAGGTTCTGCTTTTAGGGAGCCCACCTATGACAACAGCTACTATTGATCACGAATAGTGGACTCCTAAAGTGTGGTCCTGCCTTGAAGCCGCTGAAGTGCAGAGGGGTACGATTTTGAGATGATTCTAGCATGGTGATAGATGAGCTCCCCAAACTGAAAAGCTCCAAAACGTTTCTCCCAAGCTGTGCTCTTGAAACCGTTGGGGTGGAAAGTAAACGTCATTTGTGAAAGAAGACAAGGCAGAGGAGAAAGGGGTGATGGGAAGAAAACTGCTGAGAGTAGACCCAGCCAAGGGAGTTTTGTCGGGTCCTGCTGAGGCGGGCACATTCCACAGAAATGGCCTTTCTCATGACACTAGGCTCTGCCAGTACACATGACGCTGTGAGCGAGGAACTCCCTGAGGGGTTTTCCAGCAAAGAAAGAATTGATTCATTCCTGGATGTCCTGTGTCCCATTGGGAGAGCCAACTCGGGCTCCCATTCCTGGTAAGAAGCCTCTTTAGCCAGGCTGAGACTCACTTCCTTTCCCTGAAAAAAATCTAGGGTGTTTCCTAGAGATCACAGCTTTGGTAAGCAATAAAAGATAGGATTAAAGAGCCATCTGGACCATCAGGTAGTTCAGTCTTGTGATGTCCATGAAGCTTCTCTAAAAGTAAAGGAACAATTATTCTCAAGAAAAGGCTGCATGAAGGAGTAAAGCCTGGGCCAGGAGAGGTCATGGTCTATCAACAAAGCTCAGATTTTTGGAAGGTCAGCTCTGAGTTCTGGGTTAAACACTTGTATCCATGTGATATGGTTGAAAAGAGTCCAAACTGGGAAAGAGAAAGCATAGTTGCCTACAGCTTAGCCACTAAGAAGTTGCTATTGATGCTAAGAGTGGCAGTAGTGACTATGAAGATGACGATGATGGTGGTGAGAGCTATCACTGATGGGTCAAGTGCTGTGCCAACTACTTTGTGGATATCCTTTCATCAGATCCCCTATTTCATGGGCATCATTAGCCCCCTTCCACAGATGAAGAAGGAGAGGCTAAACAATCCATGGCCCATAACTAGAAGAGGTGCGGAACCAGGATTTAACCTTGGGTTGCCATTGCATTACCTCTAGTTCATTTTAAATGAGGGGGCCATTTTCCTCACCTGGTTATCCAAATATTCACCCTATGAGGTCCTTTCTGGACTTATAGTCTGGCATGATGTCTCTGGTCTTCATCAAGATGAGGGGAAAGTTTGGGACGAGTAAAGAAACAACTGGAGAAGGGACACTGCGTTCTAGCCGAACTTTTCACTCAGATGAAGGCAATTTGGCAAATCCAAGGCCCCTCCCTTCATGTGCACTATGTTATCCAGGCCTGGAGAACATCTGAGAAGTGACAGAGGCCGTTGGAGAATTCCAGGAGAACCAAGTCATGCAACAAAAGGAGTCTACCACAGATGAATGCAGTTCTATATTTGCTCTTTTTTCCTTCACTGGAGGCCCCTAGATTTTTCCAGACAATATTTGGAAGGCTAACATCTGATTACCCCAAATCACCTACCAAAATAGATCTTGGAGTTTTACGTATTTATTCTGACCTGATACAGAGAGAGGATGGGTGGGGAGAGGAGAAAGGGACAGAGTAATGATTTGTCTGATTTACAGAATTCATAAGAGTTCAATTTAAAGTCGTTGTTTTGAAATGTTTGTAGCAAGAACAATATTTACATTGGATGCTTCTATGCTCTTTCAACTCTTTTTGGACAAGCGACGTGGACCCAATCAACACTCCTGAGTTGAAGCCTGACTCTGTGGCTCAGTTTTTCTTACAGTGACACAGGAATTAACTGTTGCCTCTCACTGCCTCAGTGGGAGGATGAATGAACTAAACCTTAAAAACTACCAAGAAGTGGGGCGCCTGGGTGGCTCAGTTGGTTAAGCGACTGCCTTTGGCTCAGGTCATGATCCTGGAGACCTGGGATCGAGCCCCACATTGGGCTCCCTGCTCTGTGGGAAGCCTGCTTCTCCCTCTCTCACTCCCCCTGCTTGTGTTCCCTCTCTGGCTGTGTTTCTCTCTGTCAAATAAATAAAATCTTTAAAAAAAAAAAAAAACTACCAAGAAGAAAAGTATTAAGCTAAAAAATCGGCATTTTTTCCAGCATTTTTTTCCAGGGACTCCCCATGCTTCTGTTCCTATCAGCCCACGTCAAACGTGTGGGTATCCTCACCCACGCCTTCCTGTCCTCATGAAAGCTTTCCTGGAGGTGCCTGAACCTTCTGTCACCTGGGGCTCTTTGAAGTAGAAAGTTCTGACTTCCTGTTTATGTCACTGTGCCTGGAAGAAGAGGTGCCCAGAAGGTTCTGGGCCTCAGGTAGCAGCCACGCCACCGCGCTTTGCAGACACACTGCCCTTTACAGTTTCACAGTCGGCCGTTGGGGAACCAGAGTGTGCCGCTCCCGGGGCTGCTAGGGGTTCGAGGGTAGGTGGAGAGTTTTCTTGTGACTTCCTGTAACTTCTCTCAAACAACGGTTCACATCATAGCGAACAGCCTGCTGACATTCGGTGGTGCTTGCCGAGCCCACTGCATTACGTGTAAAGAAGAGAGGAACGTTCTAGTGGGTCCTGTCTAGCTGCCTTCAGAGCTCTGTTCAAAGGCTGGACTATGTGAGTCTGAGGGAAGAATGCTTCAGCTTTCATCTTTTTAAAAAGATTTTATTTATTAATAAATAAGGGAGAGAGAGAGAGAGAGAGAGAGAGAGAGAGAGAGAGAGAAAGAGAGAGAGAGCGTGCGCATGAGCAGGAGGAGAGGCAGAGGGAGAAGCAGACTCTCCACTGAGCAGGAAGCTGATGCGGGGCTCGATTCCAGGACCCTGGGATCAAAGCCTGAGCCGAAGGCAGACACTCAGCTGACTGAGCCACCCAGGTGCCCCACTTCAGTTTAAATTTAAATGCCCCTCCTAAAAACATTCACTTGTCTCAGTATTCCCGCTAGCAACATGGGCTTCGTTAATCGGCTAGCAGTGCATGAATTATAGGGGTCCAGTGGTGGTCCACACATGGGCCCACTGAAGGAGCCATGGACACACAAAAGATTTGAATAGGTACTTTCCAGTCCCACGCACACACGCATTCGTGCACACATTGTTTTTTAAAAGATTTTATTTATTTGACAGAGAGAAACACAGTGAGAGAAGAAACACAAGCAGGAGGAGTAAGAGAGGAAGAAGCAGGTTTCCCACCAAGCAGAGAGCCTGATGCGGGGTTTGATCCCAGGACTCTGGGATCATGACCTGAGCCGAAGGCAGACGCCCAACGACTGAGCCACCCAGGCTCAAAATATATATATTTTTATTGTTACTTAAATTTTTTTTCCAGTGTTCTAAGATTCATTCCCCATTCCCCACACCCAGTGCTCCACGCTTTAGGTGTCCCCAGTACCCACCACCAGGCTCTCCCATCCCTCTACCCCCCTCCCTCCAAGTCCCTCAGTTTGTTTCTGTGTCCAAAGTCTCTGTTGTTTCGTTTCCCTCCCTAGATTACCCTAGTTCCCATTTACTTTCCTTCTCCCACTGTCCTCCAG